>CAUYSK010086977.1:0-24096 GCA_963575035.1 Avahi laniger | reverse complement strand
GGTGTCTGATAACTAGCCACGGGATTTTCAGCGAAATCGCCAGGAAAGAGGAAGGTTCTGCCCAGGGATTGGCAAACGGACGTGCTCTAGATGTGGACTCGGTGATGGTCATCTTTTTGCACTATTGGGTGAAGCCTGTCTCAAATGAAGATGACCCTGGGGGTGTCAGGTAAGAAGTGCGAGAGAGTCACAGATTCCTGAGAGTCCCGAGACACAGATTCCATGTACACCTGGATCCTGCCAAGCATGCTTGACTTCCCAGTTATGTGGGCCCAGAAAAGAAAATGTTTTTAAGTTGAGTTGGTTTGATTTGGCTTTCTGCCACTGAGACGGAATCTAGACTACTACGCTAATACGAGACACGTGAATGCCCAGTGATAATCTATTTAGTTAGACATCTTCGCTATTCTAATTTTGTGTTCACACAAAGAAATATATATAAGAGTAGTCTTACTTAGGTCTTTAATACCCCCAACTTCTTTATTCCTTTATGTTCTAAAATTTCTTGCCCAAGAATGCTCCTTCCATGGTATTTTCAGGAACCTAGGCCTCACGTATCAGGTGGACTATCATATCGTATATTAAACATTTACTCATGCAACTGTGTGATTAAGGTGTTATTAATAAGTGCAACAAGCCAAAGACTTGTTAAGAATATAATATTGTAGAGTTCCTTAGGAACTGCATTAGATTATTTAGGAAATTTATTTTTAAAAAATTAACATATCCAATGGAAATCTGAAATTAATGAATTTAGGTAGAACAGTGGTCCTCCACTTTTAATGTTCATAAGACTTACCTGGGACACTTAATGAATTGAAGATCCCTGAGTCCTACCCTCAAAAATACCAATTTGGAAGTTTTGACATGAAACCCAGGAGTCTAGGTTTTCACTAAGCTCTTGAGGCAATTCTGATGTAAGTAGTCTAAGACTAGCCTTGAGGTTCTAACTGAGCAACAGTAAAGATACTAGTTTGAGTTTAAAAATTGTAGATCTGTGTCTCCAGAGGCAGTCAAAGATCCTTAAGGATAAACCCAAAAGTTCCTCTCATTTTACTTCCTTATAGTGTGGTCAGGATTCAAAAAGGTAACACATATAAAGGACTTCATGCAATTAGCATGTGCTCGGAGCAATAATTCTTAACATGCTTGTTAAAATGGAACTAAAAGACAACAGACTTAAGCATCCTGGTGTATTTATAGAGTCCAGCTCTTATATCCCTCTGAAAGTATTAAGGTTCAAGAAGACTAAATACTATGCTGGTTTTTAAGCTTTTATCTCTCAATTCAAACCTCTGAGCCTCTCTGGATTTGGTGAAAATATATACCACATTTGTGTGTACTCTCCTGACCCATTTACCAAGTCACTTGTAAAGCTGCAAATTTCAAGTGTGCTTAGCATAAGAGAAGGCTCTGCAGCTAGTCCAGTCTGCAGCGCAAGCTGCTCTGCCCCTTCAACTGTGTGGCCCGGTACATCCCATGGTGGCTGAAGTAGACTGATTTCACCTGAGAGTATCAGAACAAGGCCCCCCAGAGGACAAAAGCTCTGATTACCTCTCACTTTGCGTATTTGGGGTTTTTACCTCTGGTTATTTTCTTCCCTCTTAGTTGGCTTAAGATCGTAAACTATTCCTGAGTACCCCTAACCTTTAATCACAGTATCCTAAGATCCTTGCCCCTGACAGTCACTAGATATGAGACTAATTATTCAGACACTAGCAAAGTTGAGTAATCCATATTCAAATTAATGGGAAAAACCACTTACTTATTTAAGATCCAAATAGATTATGAGACATGTCTTCATGGCTCAGATTTGAAAGTCTAATATTTTGTTTTGAAGTATCTTACAAACTTTAATAATAATCCTTGTCTTAGTATTTGCCAGTGTTGCAGAAGCCAACTCTGTGATCTCCAGAGTCTTAATTGTTGCTACCCGGCAACGATGCCACGTAAATCAACAAGTGATCGTCCAACGAAGAGAACAAGAAGGCCTGATATTAAAGAGATAAAAACAGCTACCATTAAAAACTCAATATGCACTTGCAATCTCTCAAAGAGGAACACAGATCTTGATTGCCCACATCCCCTGAAGACAATTGTCCATCAGAAAGGGTTTCTGATGAAGTGGAAAAAACACCCTACTGGGAGCTGTAAAAGGGAATCTGGGAATTGAAGCAAAGACCACAATTTGCAAAATGGGACTTAGACTCACAAAACGGATGAAGTGTCCTAAACGATGACATGCAAGAGAAGCAATCTAAAGTCAGACTCCTAACACAGCTCATTTAGACTCATGTGCTCCACGTGACCGCTGACAAAGGGATCCAGCGGTAACTCTGCAAGGACTCGTGTGTTAGAAGGAAGGCCAACGACTGTGCCAGCAACTTGGCTGGTGTATTGAGTCTGACCAATCCCTGACAGGACCATTCGGTGACTAATTCCAGCTCCCTGAAGCCCATGAATACTCTTTTCTGATTCACCTATTGTGAGGCACCCCATGGTTCCCCAATATGTGCACTCTCCCTTGCTACAACAACCTAATAACACCTAATTTTGTGTTTCTGACACAATTTAACACCCAGAAATGGCTAGCCTGATAGAACAGTGAAAGACTTACTAAAGATTCAGTTACAACACCAGTTATGAGACAATACCCTGAACTGTTTGGTTTCTCCCTTGTAGGCTACCATATAAGCTTTAAATCAATGACCAATACGGTGTTGTTTCTCCCATAGCCAGATGAGTCCAAGAAGTACCAGGGGTGGAAGTAGGAGTGGCTTCTTTCAATATTGTACCTACTCAGAGGTTATTTAATTCCTCTTCTCCCTGTTTTGAATTCTGTAGCTTTGGAGGTCTTAAAGGAGCCCTTCCACCAAGGAACACAACAATCATTCCACTGGATTAGAAGTTGGGACTGTTACCTGGACATTTGGAACTCCTTATGCCACTGTATTGACAGCCAAAGAAAGGGGTCACTCTTTTGACTGGAGGGATTGATTCTGATTACCAAGAGGAAGTTAAGTTGTGGCTACAAAATGCAGGCAGAAGGACAATATATGGAACCTGGGGTATTCTTCCAAGTGCCTGCTAGTACTTCCATTTCCAATAGCAAAAGTTACTGGAAAACTATAACAACCGAAGGAAGGCATGACCACTAAAGATCCAGACACTTTAATAACAAAGATTTGTTTCACCCCGCCAAGTAAAGGATTTAGGCCAGTTGAAGTGCTGGCTGAGGACAAAGAAAACATGAAATGTTTAGTAGAAGAAGGAAATTATAAATAACACTACAACCTTATAAACTAGCACTACAACAACAGTGCATATTTTCTTCCTTGTTATGTATCTATAATATGATATATTATCTGATATTATATTATATTACTGTAATGGGTTATATTTTTATTTTATTATGTTTTATGTTATGTATTATAGGCAATATGTTGTGTTTTATAATATATTGTATATATACTTGCATATATTAACAAATTTCTTTTTTTCTTCTTTTTCCCTAATTATTTTGAAAAAATTATTGATAGCAGTTAACTTTATAGTTTAGTCATTAGATTACAGAATATATGTAAGGGACTGGAAATGAATTTAAGGAGTAGTTAAAATCACCTTGAGATAGCCACCATGATTGTCACTATATTAAATATTAAATATGTGAAGATATGATTTAATTTGACAATAGTGACTATAGTCAAATTATAGTGACTATAGCCACCTCCTCAGAGGCTTGATCCCAGCCCCTCAGGGTCTCCATCCCATTAGCTAGGTTTTAATAATTCCAAACTCTTCCCTTGGTTCTTCCAGCCCCAGAGCGATACCTCTTCCTGCCGTTACTACCTCTATGTTAATGCAGTGTACCCTTTTTACTTTTTGATTCTCTAGAAACCATTTAACCAACATCTTAGATTAAATTCTCTCTGTTGGCCAGGTGTGGTGGCTAAAATCTGTAATCCCAGCATTTTGGGAGGTCGAGGAGATAGGATAGCTTGAAGGCAATTGTACAAGACCAGCCTGAGCAACACAGTGGGACCCCATCTCTACAAAAAAATTGAAAATTTAGCCTGGTGTGGTGGCAAATGCCTCTAGTCCCAGATACTTGGGAGGCTGAGGCAGGAGGATCACTTGAGTCCAGGAATTCGAGGCTGCAGTGAGCTACGATGACACCACTGCACTCTAGCCCAGGCAACAGAGCAAGAATCTCTCTCATAAATAAATAGATAGATAGATAGATAGACAGATAGATAGATGGATAGATAGATAAAAATTCTCTCTGTTGAAATAACTAGTATGGTTTATTTCTCCTGACTGGACACTAACAGACACAAATACAAATAGCACTGTTGGATTAAGATGATATTTAGCAAATAGGGTTCACGTGTTAATTAACCAGAGAATTCCAATACTAATAACATTCTACTTTTACATTCCAAGTCAACAATCCCTTATTCAAAGTTTTCAGGGCCAGAAATGTTTCAAAATTCTTCAGATTTTAGAAAAGCAGTAGTGCATATATATACATTAAATTATGTAATAGTTCCAGTGGGACGCGGGGCAGTACCTCGTAATTAAACCCTTGAGGGGATAAATATCCCCTCAAATCAGTTCTGGTCAGCCTTTGTCACCAAATGAGTTGCCAAAAAAAAAAAAAGCAAAACAAAATATTGTGGTTTTCAGAGCTTTTTAATTTTGGAATTGTGGGTAAGGCGTTTTCAACCTATATTAGGAAAAACTACCAAATGATTAGTCAAAGGATCCATTTTTAAAAAAAAAATAAAATCTAAGATTGAATTGTTTTCAAGAAAACACTGAGTAAATTTTGGCAGGGAAAAAATGCAATGTCTAACTTAAACATAAGGAGGATGACAGCGGAAACTGAGAGAACTTTTGCAGACTATTCTGGCTGTCTTCAGGAAAAATTGCCCCCATTTACCTGACATTCAATGAATTGATTCTATGCCAGAGGGAAAAATCTACTTTGACAACAAACCATAAGGAGTCCTTATCTGAGACTAAGTTAGTGACGTTGCATGCAAAACTCAGACAGTGCAACTCCACCAGGGGAATTGTGATGGTGCCCGTGCAGCATACTCTAACATGCCAATTTATCATTTTGTTTCTCAATGTACTGCAAAATTAACCAGAAAAAAAATTATATATAAACATTTTTCTGGTAATTTAAATATATCAAGCTAGCTGTCAGAACAACGGGGAAGAGAAACAGTAAAAAGGATTGCTCTTGGGAAGTGGGACTGAGGAAATGGACAAAGTGGCAGAGGGCTCTTTATGTAGGCTCTTCTGTAGTACAGTCATCCCTCAGAGGAACATTGGTTCCAGGACCCTCTTTGGATACCCAAATCCCTGGATGCTCAATTCCCTGATATAAAAGGGCTTAGTGTGTGAACATATCCTATGCACATCCTCCCATATACTTTAAATCATCTCTAGGTTACTTATAATATTTAATACAATGTCAATGCAATGTAAACAGTTGTTATAGTGTATGTTTAGGGAATAATGACAAGAAAAGATGTCTGTACATGTTCAATACAGATGCAACCATCTATTTTTTTTCCAACTATTTTCAGTCCATGATTGTTTGATCCACAGATGCAGAACCCACAGATATGGAGGGCCAACTATATTTGATTTGTAACTAACGAATATATTAATTTAATAAAAGAGTTTTCATTACTGTTCTAAAATGTAGAGACACCAAGGATGAAACAAGTCTCTAAGAGTTGCGAACAAGTGATTAATTTATAGAAAATAAATGCACAACTTTGTCTTTCTGAATAGCAATTTCAAATTTGATTTAAGTCAAATTGACTCAACTTCTAGGTGACCTCTCCTCCCTGAAAGCAATCTAAATAATAAAAAGAATGATAAAAACAGAGATAAAAACTACATCTCCAATAAAGCTGGAAAATAATCACAACCCCAAGCCAAAAACTATAAAAAAAAGTCTGTCAAAGACAGGATTCTGGACCAAACTGAAAGAGGCAGGTAAAAAAGACACTAAAAGACAGATCATATGCAGTGAGCCGTGTTTCCCCAAATCAGCATGTGGCCCTGAGGGCCTCAATCAGTGATCCTTCAGTTGGAACAGCAAGTTCTTGGAGTTTGCTCAGAACTGCTAGTGGCAGGGGATGTGGTACACTGAGACATGACAAGACGTTTACAAGAAGGCTGCCAGCGTAAGGATGGAAAAGAGATGAAAAGAAGCAGTCAGATTTTGTAGCAAGTGATTACAGACAGCTTTTTTGTTTTTATAAACACTTAGGTTTACTCTTTGCCAGGAACTGTTCAAAATCCCTTACAAATTTTAATTCACTTAATTCCTGATATCCCTATGAGGTAGCCACTGTTATTATCACCATGCCCATGTTACAGGAGAGGAAACTGAGGCCCTGAGAGGTTAAGGGACTTTCCCAGGGCCACAGCTTGTAAGTGACAGAACCTGAATTCATACCTAGGCAAAGTGCCTCCAGAGCTCATGTTCATAACCACGAAGCTATGGTGCCTCTTTGAAGAGAAATGGGAATGAATTAAAAAACGAAAGAAGAAATGGAAGGGCACCTCATCACATACAAAAAAACTTTATCATTAATAAAATAAAAACTACTTACTCACAAAAGGAGGGTACAGAAAATGCTAAAAACACGGAGCAGAGACACTCTGAGACTTTCACACTCTTGAGACTTTCACAAGTTCCGTATACTCCAAGATTTCTCATGCTACTGTTTCCTCAGCTTAACCCCCTGAGTCTAAACTGCCTGCTGCCTCAGCTCACCCTCCAGGTCCCTTTCCTCCAAATTCCTGAGGTCATAGCTAGTTATGACCACACTATTCTCCTTCAAAGATGAGTGATAATCAGAAATGGAACTATGTAGCCAATGAGGAAAAAAAAATGAAACAAGGAAGATTGACTAAACTACAGGAAGATATGCAAAGTGAACAGCTGAAAGAAAAAAAAAACAGATACAGTAAATAAACAGGGAAAAAAGTAGACTTAACAGTTCTTAAAATAGAGTCAAGGATGTGGAGGAAATCTAAATCTCACACACACACACCCCATACCACACATGTCCTGTATGGTACCAGACTTCACTGGGAGCCAGTGAGAAACCACACTATTCCAGAGATGCCCGTGCCCACGGGCCAGTACACTAAGGAGAGCGATTCCAAAGACTAAGATTTGTCAAACTACTGCTACCTCAGCTTGGTCCCCTGGCTCCTCCCCCACATTTCTCCTAAAATATCTTGTCCTGGGAGAATTTCCCTCATTTAGAAATCAGTAATTTAAAAAAATAGAATCAGCTCAGAATCCACACAAAAATACTTGGAGAAAAAGAGTTGGAAAAAACAGATGAACACATGTACACACACACACAGATTTTTACCTTGGAACAAGCTGAAGAGTTCTTCATTAAATAAAAGAACTTGAAAGGAAACAGCGGTCTTTACACAACAAGACATCAAAGTAGATAGCTAACATTTACTGAACGGCTATTAAGTCCCAGGTACTGAGTTAACTACTTAAACTTAAATGATTAAAAAGATAATCCTGTGAAAGTTCAGGCAATTAGAGTAAGAATAAGAGTAATAAAATTCCCTAGAAGGGTTGAAAAAAGAAGCCAGCTTTGTTCTGGATTTCTGGAGAGCATTACTCAGCTCTAGAAAACAATGGAGAAATGCCTGCAAAGACCATAGGGAAAAAGCCAGCAAAACATAAATTCAAATATAAAACAATAGCTAGTTTCAAACATGCAAGAATTTCGGAATATAGTAGTGGTGTTAGGATATATGTATTGGTTTTCATCCAGGGTTCCTGGCTCATAACTCCCATAGTCCTTGTTATAATGTTAGAATACTTTAGGCCTCAGGAGCAGTCCTCCGGAGATAGAATCTCTCTCTCTGACCTTCTCCTCCAGAAAGAATCTGAACAGACAGGGCTTACTGGGTTTAGATCATGATCTTGTTGTCCAATCACATTTTCACACAGTTGTCCATCATGCCTACGTAATGAAATCTCCATAAAAACCCAAGGAGACTGGGTTTGGAGAGCTTCCAGATAGCTGAACATGAAGAGGTTCCTGGAGGGCGGCCGTGCCCAGGGAGGTTGTGGAAACTCCATGCCCCTTCCTCCATACCTCACCCTATGCATGGCTTCATCAGTATCCTTTGTAATATCCTTTATAATAAATTGATAAATGTAAGTGTGTTCCTGAGTTCTGTGAGCCACTCCAGCAAATTAATTGTACCCAAAGAGGAAGGGGGTCATGGGAATTCAACTTGAAGCTGGTTGGTCAGAAGCTCCAGAGGCCCAGACTTGAGACTGGTGTTTAGGGGAGTGGGCTGTCTTGGAGACTGAGCCCTCACCCTACGTGTCACTATCTCCAGGTAGACAGTGTTGGGATTGAATTATAGGACACCCAGCTGGTGTTTGCTGCTTGGTGTTGGGGGAATCTCACATTTAGTCACAGAAGTCCTCTTCTGTGTTGATTGTTGTGGAGGTTAGAGGAAAGCATGGTTTGGGGAATGTTTTTCCCAAAGTAATAGTTTATCCAAATCCTCTTTTAAAATTTTCAAGAAGAACTACACTAGCCAAGAGATGAATGGAGAAAATGTGGCTAAAGTACTGGTGATGATCTTTAAATTGACTTAAATGTAGAACTAAGATTAAACAATAATGAAGATACAAAATAAAATGTAAACATTATAAACCAAGGCAATATAGAAATAATATTACTTAAAAAAATGTAGAAGTTGAGGGGTAGAGATGGACTAATCTTTCATAGAAAGGAGAAGACATGGTCAATGGATACTGTTTCTTTTGGTCTTTTTTTAATTCTTTTTTTGCTTTTTTGCAGTAATGTCACTTTCCAACAATTGATACTGTTTAAAAATCAATGAAGTCTTCAACCAATATCATAGTTAGTGATGAAGGACTAAATGCTTTCCTCCTAAGATCAGGAATGAAGCAAGTAAATTCACTCTCATTACTACTGTAGAATATGGTGGTGAAGGTTCCAGCCAGAGCAATAAAGCAAGAAAAAGAAATACAAAGCATATGGATTGGAAAGTAATAAACAGAGATGCTTTTATTTCCAATCTATATCATCTTCCATAATCAGAAAAAGCTAAAAACTATGATACCTTGATGAAATAAATCAAAGACCCCCAAAAATGGTAAGATACACCACTTTTGTAGATCAGCAGATTCAATAAAATTAAGATATTGTTCTCCCAAGATTCACCTGTGCATTCAATGCAATTCCCAATCAAAATCTCAGAAGTCACTTTTACAGAAATCAACAAGTTGATTTTAAAATTTGTGTGAAAAATCAAAGGTCCTAGGACAACCAAAATGATTTTGAAAAGGAAAAACAAAGTTGAAGGACCCATAATATCGATTTTAAAACTTATAAAGCTACTTTGATCCAGAAAATGTGATATTGGCAAAAGGATATACCTGTAGACAATGGAACAGAACAGAAAATACAGAAATAGACCCATGTATAGGCAGTCAAATTTTGACAAAGTGTCAAAGTACTTCAATGGACAAAGAATAGCCTTTCCAGTAAATGATTCTGGAACAATTAGGCATCCACATGTAAAAAAAAGAACCTTGACTCAAACCTCCAATCATATTTTAAAAATTATTCAAAATGAATCATATACCCAAATGTAAAACTTTAAACTATAAAACTTGTAGTAGAAATGTAAGAGAAAATCTTGGGAACATTAGGCTAACAAATATTTCTTAGCACACAAAGGTGCAAACCATGAAAAAAAATTGATAAGTTAAACCATATACAAAATATTATATATAAACATTAACTTGAAATGAGTCTTTGATCTAAATGTAAACCTAGAACTATAAAACTTTTAGGAAAGAAAAATAAAATCGTTGTGACATAGAGCTAGCAAAGTTTTGGGGTTTTTTTTTGAGACAAGGTCTCACTTTGTTTGTTTCCCAGGCTGGAGTGCAGTGGCACAATCACAGCTCACTGTAACCTCAAATTCCTGGGCTCAAGCAATCTTCCCACCTCAGCCTCCCAAGTAACTGGGACAATAGGCACACACCACCATGACTGGATAATTTTTTTTTATTTTTCGTAGAGACAGGTCTCACTATGTTGCCCATACTGGTCTTGAACTCCTGGCCTCAAGCAATTCTCCCAGTTCAGCCTCCCAAAGCACTGGGATTACAGGTGTGAGCCACTGTACCCAGCCAGATTTCTTAAGACACAAAAAGTACAAAACATAAAACAAAAAATGACAAATTGATTGGTACACAGAATATATAAAGAACTCTCAAAGTACAATAACAAGAAAACAGACAACTGAATTTTTTGAAACATAAGTAGAAAATTTGAACAGTTACTTTTCAAAGAGATTCAGATGGCAAACAAACATATGAAAATATGTTCAACAATATTAGTCATTAGGAAAATTTAAATTAGAGCCTCCATGATGTACTATCATACATCAATTAGAATAACTAAAATGTTTTAAAGCTAATAATATCAAGTGTTGGCAATACAACAAAGCAATCTCATCTTTTATACATTTCTGTTGAAAATGTAAAATAGTATTATAGCTGCTTTGAAAAACAGTTTGACAGTTTCTAACGAGGTTAAACATACACTTATCAATCAATACTAGGTATTTATCAAAAAGAAATAAAAACGTATGTCCACAAAAACATCTGTATGCAAATGTTTAAAGCAGGTTTATTCATAATCCCTAAAAACTAGAAACAATTCAAATGTCTATTGACCTGAAAAGAGGTAAACACACTGTGATATATTCATAAAATAGAATCCATAGTCAGCAGTATAAAAGAAGAAACCACTGACACATGAAACAGAATTGGTAAATCTCAAAACCATTATGCTAAGTGAAAGAAAGCAGACACCAAAGTGTGTAGTCTTTACTCAGTTTAGATGATATTTTTGAAAAAAACAACAATCAAATCAGTGGATGCCAGAGTCTGCGGGGGATAGGGGGTTGATTACAAAGGCCAACAGAGGTCTTTATGGAGTCATGGAACCATTCTACTATATATTGATTATAGTTGTGGTTATACTATCATACGCATTTGTCAAAACTCATCGAACTACATGAATTTTTCCTTAGGTAAATTATACCTCAATAAATTTGATGCTTACAAAGAAATTGAATTCAATAGAATAAAAAGCCAAGACACAGACTAGGAGAAAATATTTGCAAAAGACATATCTGATAAAAGACTATTATCTGAAATGAACAAAAAACTCTTAAAACTCAACAATAAGGAAACAAACACCTGATTTTAAAATGGGCCAAAGAACTTAACAGACACCTCACCAAAGAAGATATACAGATGGCAAATAAACATAAGATGAAGTGGGGCGGGGTGGCTCCTGCCTGTAATTCTAGCACTTCGGCAGGCTGAGTCAAGAGGATCACTTGAGGCCAAGAGTTTGAGACCAGCCTGGGCAACATAGAGATCCTGTCTCTATAAAAAATTTTAAAAAAATTAGCCAAGCATGGTGGCGCATGCCTGTAGTCCCAGCTACTCAGGAAGCTGAGGCAGGAGGATCGCTTGAGCCCAGGAGTTTAAGGTTGCAGTGAGCTATGATGATGCCACTGCACTCCAGCCCAGGCAACAGAGTGAGATCATGTCTCAAAAAAAAAAAAAAAAAATTCAAAGAGATGCTCCACCTCATATATCATCAGCGGTATTCAAATAAAAACAACAATGAAATATCACCACACCCCTGTTATAATGGCCAAAATCCGGAATGCTGACAAAACCAAATGCTGACCAGGGATGTGGACAACAGGAACTCTCATTGCTGGTGAGAATGCAAAATGATACATCCACTTTAGAAGACAGCTGGACAGTTCCTTACAAAACTAAACATACTCTTATCATATGATCCAGCAATGACACTCGCTGCTATTTACCGAAGGGAGCTGAAAACTTCTTTCCACACAAAAACCTGCATATGAATGTCTATAGCAGCTTTATTGAGAATTGCCAAAACTTGGAAGCAATCAACTTACTGAAGGACTAAGATGTCTTTCCGTAAGTGAATGGATAAATAAATTGTGGTACACCAGACTATGGAATATTATTGAGTGCTTAAAAGAAATACGCTATCAAGCCATGAAAAGACATGAAGGAATTTTAAATCCAGAGTACTAAGAAGCCGATCTAAAAATGCTATATACTGTGTTTCCAATTATATAACATTCTGGCAAAAGCAAAACTATGGAGATAGTAAAAAGATCAGTGGTTGCCAGAGGTTGGGGGAAAGGAGGAATGAATAAGCAGAGTACAGAGGATGTTTAAGAAACTAAAAAATACTCTGCATGATATTATAATGGAGGATGTATGTCATTGTAGATTTGTCCAATCCCATAGAACATACAAGAGTGAACCCTTCTGTAAACTATGGACTTTGGGTAATAATGGAGTGTCAATGTAGGTTTATCAATTACAACAAATGTACCCCTCTGATGTGGGATGTTGATAATGGGGAGACATGCACGCATGGGGGCAGAGGGGTCTATGGAATATCTCTGTACCTTCCTCTCAATTTTGCGATTAACTTAAAATTGTTCTAAAAAAAATAAAGTCATTTTTAAAAAAGTACAGTCAGCCACAACCATGAATTAAATTTTAAAATAAAGTCTGTAATTCTCTTACAAAAAGAGAAAATAAATCAATTTATATAATTATGTAGATTATATCATCACATTGGGGGTTAAGGCTAAATAGTTATGTAGATTATAGTGAGAAAGAAGAATTAAAGAAAATAATATAATTAAAATTAGAAGTTGAATGAGAGGTATGTGGAAGTGAACATAAATTAATTTTCTTATTCATAGTAGGAAGTCAATAGGTACTGTCGAAAGTTAATAAATCAAAAAATTCAAGCTTAAGTATATTATTAAAAGTTATAAAGTAACCAAGAGAGGGCTAAAAACACATTAGAAATCTTCTGAACTATCCTTCCGAAAACAGGCATGAAAATTTAATTTTAAAAACATAGATCATTTAGCAAAATAGAAAATAAAGCAGTCACAGCAGAAATCATAAAAGATAGGAGGAGAACTAAGATCAAATATATCTGCATATCAACATATGTAAGTGAGATAAAGCCACTGTCTTGGTCCGTTTGTGTTGCAATAACAGAATACCTTAGACTGAGTAATTTATAAGGAATAGAAATTTATTTCTTACAGTTCTAGAGGCTGGGAAGGCCAAGACCAAGGCACCAGCATTGGTGTCCAGTGAAGGCTGCTGTCTGCTTCCAAGGTGGTGCGCTCTTGCTGTGTCCACACGTGGTGTAAGGCAGAAGGCAGGACAGCACTCCCTTCAACCTGGAGCCCTTTTATAAGGGGCTAATCCCATTCATGAGGATGGAGCCCTTACGACTTAATCACCTCCCAAAGGTCACATCTATTAATTCTGTTGCATTGGGGATTAAGTTTACATATGAATTTTGGAGGGGACACCATTATTCCAATCATAGTAGCCACCTAGTAAAAGAAAAAAATTCTCAGGATGGTTTAAAAAACCGAGCTCAACTATTTGTTGCATACAAGAGATACATTTTCAGCAAAGTTAAGTACCAGGCACATATATCAGTCAATTACCCCAAAAAAACCTAATGGAGTAATTATATTATTAATATCAAAGTTAAATTCACAGCAAGAAAAAAACATTAAATAAGACACATAAAATTCACTTTATAATGATAAAAGAGTCAATCTACAATGAAGATCTGTCAGGGATCATCGATACCAAAGGCCCTAGCATGAAAATGCTTAAGGCAAAAGCTGCCTAAAATACAAGGAGAAATAGAACTACAGAAAGTTTATTCTTTCTGTTCACCACAATAGTTGAAGTAAACACTAAAAAGAGTAAATATATAGGATCGAATTCTATAATTCATAAAGTCTCCCTAAAAGCTATATATCACACCCTTCATCATGAAAACAAAGAATATTTCATCTTTAAGTACCCAAAGAACATTCACAAAAAACCTGTATATGTTGGATCACAAAATACTCTCAATATATTCAAGTAGAAATAGCACAGATCATATTTGCAAACTATAATGCAAAGAAAGTAGAATTGATTTTTAAATAGAAAATAAAATCCCCAACTGTCTAAAAATTAAGACTATTAAAAAATTGACTTAAAGGGATAGAAAATGAAATTGAAGAGTATTTAGAAAATAACAGTAATAAAAACACCACATACCAGAATCCATGCATTATGGCTAAAATCAATACTTTGAGGAAAAGTTCAGAGTCTTAACCAAATTATTAAAAAAGAAAAAAGAAAATAAATGAGTTTATATTTAAAGCAAGACATAAAAAAGATTAAGAAAATAAATCCAAGGAAAGCAGAAAAAATAAAGACAAAAGCAGATGTTAATGATTTTGAAACAAAAATATAGATGTAATAAACATAAGAACTGATCACTTAGGCCGGGTATGGTGGCTCACGCCTATAATCCTAGCACTCTGGGAGGCCGAGGCGGGCAGATCATTTGAGTTTAGGAGTTTGAGACCAACCTGAGCAAGAGCGAGACCCTGTCTCTGCTAAAAAAAAAATAGAAAGAAATTAGAGAGCCTACTAAAAATACATAGAAAAATTTAGCCAGGCACGGTGGCACATGCCTATAGTCCCAGCTACTCGGGAGGCTGAGGCAGTAGGATTTCTTGAGCCCAGGAGTTTGAGGTTGCTGTGAGCTAGGCCGATGCCATGGCACTCTAGCCAGGGCAATAGAGTGAGACTTTGTCTCCAAAAAAAAAAAAAAGAACTGATCACTTAAAATATACACAAAATGTATAAAATGATAGATCATCTCATTTTTTTACAGTAAGTGTAAGAAAAGCATAAACACACAAAACCAGCAATTAGAATGGGTTAAAAGGAAACCAAAACAATTATAAGAAAATGCTTTGCACAAAATTCTGCAAATATACTGAAAATCTAGATAAAATAAGTCTGATTCTAGGGAAATATAAATTATTACATTGACCTTAGAAAAGATTTGCAAAAACAAACAGACCAATTACCAGTTAAAAAAAAATTGCAAAGGTCATCAAAGATTAACCCCTCAAAAGAACACAAGGCCCCAGCTGTCTCACAAACGACTTTATTCGAAATATCCAGGAACACATTATTTCAATCCTAAGTGATCCCTAAGCATGGAGAGAGAGAGAAAGAATGACAGTGACATTGAGCCTGACAAATAAAGTGCAAAAGGGGGCTCTACAAACCAATATATAATTTATAAATAGTGCAGGAATGCCATAAAATATATGCAAGTTAATAAATTAATACACGATGATCAAATGGGGTATATTTTGGAGCTGCAAGGGATAGTTCAAAATTAGAACATCTATTCATCTATTTTTATTATATTAATAGGCTAAAGGAGAAATCTCATTTAATCATCCCAATAAATGATGAAAAGGCATTTTGCAAAGTCGAACATAGTTCCCTCATTTAAAAGTCCTGTAGAGAAAGAGATTCACATACATGTGTATTCATATATGTGCGTATATAGAAATATTGCATATATATATATATATATGTATAACCAAAATCTAGCATCATTAGAATCTAGTTTAATGAAGAATCATTAGAATTATTTTTGTTACCATAAGAACAAGACGGATAAAGACAGCCTGCATAGAATGGCCCAGAGTGAGCTGTCAGGGGAGCCCGGCGGCAGCTGGTAATAATAAGAACAGCATTGGAATGGGGAAGTGGAACATTTCCGGGCAAGCCAGTACCTGTGTCCCACTCAAGGACAGCCTGGCAGGATCAGGAATTAGCCTGTCCATGCAGGTGACTGGACAGATAAGTAAATTTTCTAAGGATAATGAAAGACAGGTTTTCTCACAAATGAAGGGGAAAAAAACAAATATGAAAAGGATGAAAGTAGAATGAATCCTGTGGTATTGAACTGGAGTTGGAGCTACATGGACTCAGCGATATTGTCTGTACCTGGCGCTGCTCCCGCTGAGAGGGTCTGGGAGCAGCAATATCCCGGTAGCCATGAGCACACTTGGCACCCAAATCTGCCAGATAACACTCTACGCTAAAGGAACCAGGACTTCTTGGAGAAATGGCTAATTCCAAGGCTAGGCAGGAAAGGTATAGATGAGCCCAAAGCATCTGTTACACCAGAAAATACTCAAAGAATCATGGAATGTGTCTAAAGGGCACGGAAGGCAGTTTGAAGAGTCTTCCAACATCCAAATCTAGGTCAATGTAAGCATTAAAATAAATAAAGATGGTGATGAATTATAATCTATGAATGAGAGTCCCCAAGTCTATACTGATATACATAAATAAATAAGTAAACAAGGAAAAAAGAAAGCTTTTTCTTACTGTAGAAAGTCAGAAAATAACAGTGGAAGAAATCATGGAATTAGAAAGTCATTTGGCAATCTTCAGAGTAATAACTCAGATAAGAAATAAATATCAGGGCCGGGTGCGGTGGCTCATGCCTGTATTTCTAGCATTTCCTGAGGCCAAGCCAGGAGGGTCACTTGAGGTCAGGAGTTCAAGACCAGCCTGAGCAATATAGCGAGACCCCTCTCTACAAAAATTAGCTGGGGCTGGTGGTTTGCCTGTAGTCCCGGCTACTTGGGAGGCTGAGGCAGGAGGAGTTCAACACTGAGCTCAGGCGTTCAAGGCTGCAGTGAACTATGATGACACCACTGCACTCCAGTCTGAATGATAGAGCTAGACCCTTTCTCTAAAAAATTTTTAAAAAGAAGAAAGAAAGAAATATCAGTGGGTGCTAAAACTAGTGAGTGAAAGTAGGATAGAAAATGGAATATTTACATACTCTCAAAAGTATCTCCTCACAAAATACGTATTAATTATAAAGGAAGAGAAAGTAACTTTACAGTAGAGCTATCTAGCAGATATCTCTTAATTAAGTACTCAAGGTTAAGACCATGAGTAATTCACAAATTCACTTAGTGTGACAATATGTAGTATGTATCAAGATGAACACAGCCTCACTGCTGTGATAGTCCTACCAAAGATGCATAACCTGGGTCCAATCATGAAAAAAACACTGGACAAACCAAAAAAAAAAAAACAAAAACAAATCAAAACAAAGCCATTTTGAAGATTGCGTGCAATCTTAAAAAATGTCAACAGCATGGAACTCAAGGATAGACCGAGAAAAGTTTCCAGATTGAGGGAGACTAAGAAAACATGACAACTGGGAGCAACACAGAATCCTGGACTGGATCCTCTTGCTATGAAGGGCATCATCTGAACATTAGTAAAACTCGATTTGGTTAAAAGTCGACAACCAAATTCCTTTATTGTAAAGGTAGTTTTATTTTTTTCCTTAGCAATTAGCATTTGGCACCATGAGACAGTCCTTCTCTACAACTGTCTTTCACCTAATGACTTTAGCCTTCAGCATCCATGGATTATCCTGGCATGAATCAATTATTTCATTGGGAATTTCAAAATAATGACTTTCTCTGTTTTCTTCTATATTTATTAGCTGATATTCTTTTATTACTATAAAGAAGAGTTTTCCCTTATCATCTGCTAAAAGATGTAGTAAATGATAATTCTTTCCCTTGAATTGCAAATTTTCAAAATAAGGAATTTTTTTTCTGCCTTTTTAAAAAAATATTATGGGTACATAATAGGTGAATGTCTTTACAGGGTACATGTGATGTTCAGAGTAAAGATGTGATGTACAAGTCACCTTCAATATGGCAGGTGAGACGTGCGCATGTGCTCTCTCTCTCTCATTCTTTCACTGTGGACTTATGGGTTATGATCAATTACAGTTGATACGCTTTTTAATGCTAAAATTGTCCCAAATTTGACCAGTGGGAGCCTCTTCAGTCTGGCTGTCATGTACTTTTTTCACATGCTCCTTGGTCTTTGATCACTTCCTTGCTTTTGAAGACTATAAAACATCCTAGACTCACTTTGTACTTTTCATGTCATTAAGAATCAACCATGATTCCTTTCAGCTCCAAAGTATTGAGAAACCAAGATGGGAATGTGAAGTATAAATGTTGCTACAGAAGTATCGTTGCATAAGAAGAAACATAAATAAATAGAACAGAATAGAGTCCAGAAATAAACCCACACATACATGGTGAATTGATTTTTGGCAAAGGTGCCAAGGTAACTCAATGTGAAAAGGATAGCCTTTTCAACAAATGGTGCTGGAACAACTGGATATCCATATAAAGAAAAATCAATCTTGATATATCCTTCACACAATACACATACACAGAAATCTATAAATGGATCATAAGCCTAAACATAAAAGCTAAAATTATAAAACTCCTAGGTGAAAACATAAGGATAAAACTTTGCAACCTTAAGGTAGGCAGAGATTTCTCAGATAGGACCCAAAAATCATAAAACATAAAAGAAAAACTTGATAAACTGATAGTCATAAAAATTACAACTTTTGCTCTTTAAAAGGTACCATTAAGAAATGAAAAGGCAAGCCACACACAGACTGGGAGAAAGTATTTGCAATATATTCACTTGATAATGGTCTTATATCTAAAATCTATAAAAAAAAAGCTCAATAATTTTTTTTAAAAAGGTAATCCAATTTTTAAAAATAAGCAGAAGATTTGAACAACTACTTCACGCAAGCAGATATATAAATGGCCATTAAGCACAGGAATTAGATAGTCAACATCATTAGTTTCCAGGGAAATGCAAATTAGAATCACAATGAGATGCTAGGACACATCCAAATTCAAATGACTAAAATTAAAAAGACTAAAAAAAAACAAGAGTTGGCATATAATTCTCATGCTTTGCTAGTGGGAATGCAAAATGCTCACTTTGGAAACACTTTGGACAGTTTCTTACAGAATTAAGTATACACTTATCATATGACCCAGAAATTTCACTTTTAGATATTTACTCAAGAGAAATGAAAACATAGAAATGCAAATATATATAAATGCTCATACTACCTATTTATATCCACTTTTGGTAGAAGGAAGTGTCCCAAGGTTATAATATATATGATTCAGAACCAGTGGCAAACGGCCCAGCTTTTCAGCCTGAGACCAAAGAAAGGTCAAATGGTTGGAGACCTGGAAAGTGAGAAAGTGGAAGATTAAGTACAAGGAAGTCTGAGACAGAGGCATTTGAATACATATGAGAATGGGCACAAAGTGTGAAGATGTATAAACCACATGTCAGTACCGACCAGAGACCATCCACAATAGAAAAGACCTTAACCAATCAAGCAGACAAGATGACTTGGACATCTGACATGAGCATTCTCACTTATTGACTACACAGGCCAGGGCCAGAGATTGGTTATCCCAAAATAGACGCATACTCCCGAGATGGGTTTGCCTTTCTTGCCTGCAGGACCTCTGCCAGCACCACCATCTGAGGGCTAACGGAGTGTTTGATCCACCAGCATATAATCCCACACAGATCAGGGAAAGGAGATACCAGAATCTTCCATGGCTGTGGGACACACTGTTTGATCATATACTGCATCAGCCATGAGCAGCTAGAAGGATTTGCTGCACAATAGTCTTTCAAGGTCACTCTTAAGTTCTTGGTTTGTACCCACTAATTGGGCAGATCCACCACAAATCAAGTCTAGGTTATTTCCTCCTCCATCAGCTAGTTGTAATGAATCCTCACATAGCTGTAGGTGTCAGCAAAGGTGCTTCTTCAGACATGGGGTCTGCAATTTCTGCTCACACAACTTGCTTACGCCCTCTAGGCTTGTGCCCACCCCCAGATATGTCATTGCCATCTATACTGGATGGTTACTGGGCCTTCCGACACCTTGTGACCTGGTAGGACTGATGCATTCAGATCATGATGGGCAGTTCCAAATGTATGGTCACTTGGTCAGGCACTTCATCTCTACCAGGGCTCAATTTTAGTCTTTAGTAAGATGGCATTTTCAATTAATCTTATTTTTTCATAAAGCAGTTTTGCTATGCAGTCTCCAATTTCTCTACATAACGCATTCCTGAAACAATATGCACAAAAGTTGAAAATGCAAAAATCAAACAATAGACCCATATGCTTAAAAGGGTGCTGATTCGTAGAAATAAAAAAATTAAAAAATCCTAATCTTACCTCATGTTCAAATCACAATTTTGTGTTTTTTTCTTATTATTCATTTTGTTCTTAAAATTGAAAACAAAATTTAAGTTCAAATATGACTACAGAATTTCAGGTTTTTGCTGTGCTTTAGGGTTACATCTTTGTCTTTATTAAGCATATGAAAAGCCCCATGATTAATATTAGCCCTTTTATTTTTTATTAAAATTGAGGCAAAGTCAAAATAAAATACTCGACTAATTGCCTAATTCAACTAATTGATAAAGGTGTTGATGTCATGGTAAAAGCTGTCAGATTCAAAATGGAGTCACTTGTGTTTTAAAAAAAAAGCAAGCCAGGCATGGTGGTTTACGCCTGTAATCCTAGCAGTCTGGGAGGTCAAGGCAGGAGGATTGATTGAGGTCAGGAGTTCAAGACCAGCCTGAGCAAGAGCAAGACCCTGTCTCTACCAAAAGCAGAAAAAATTAGCCAGGCTGGAGGTGCGTACCCATAGTGTCAGCTACTCGGACGTAATGCACGCTTTACTGGCTGCCATGCCTTCCCTGTCCCATTTCCCCACTCCCCTGCCAGTGCTGCTTTGCGTACTATGACCCCACCACAGCCACAACTAATTGGAACAGCAGTTGGCTGGCCAGTAACCTCTGAGATAGGAGGATCCCTTGAGTCCAGGAGTTTGAGGTTGTCGTGAGCTATGACGACGCCACTGCACTCTGTCCAGGGCGACAGAGTAAGACTCCCTATATAAAAAAAAAAAAATTGAAAGATAGATTTGTAGAAGAATTTGAAGAAAAGATTCTCATTCACAAATGCCTGATAACAAAAACTATCACAAAAGACTGCAAAAGCCACAACCTTTCACAAAGTCTGTCACAACCTTACACAAAAAATACTTTTGTGAGGACATTTGTCCAGAAACTGCCTGTGCAACCTTGGGCTGATGCCACCCTTGTTACTGATCCTTGTAGCCAAAAGTTATTATCTCAAAACAATTGGGTAATCCTCCTCATTTTTCCTTTAAAAACCTTTGTCTTCCTTTACCTCCTTGAATATGCACATAGTTTACTGTGACACATGTATTCCCATTGCAATGTCTGTTCCTGAAAAAACATCAACTTCTCTTAGAGAGTATTTCTCTCTGTTATTTAGGTTGACACCACCAAAACTGAATTATTGGTTAGCACCCGGCATCACCACAGAAAAGCTTAATAGCCATTTATCAGCTAATGTACAAAAATCTAAGTCCATATAAAGAAGGGTTTTAGGCATTTAAAAAGTCCAAAAATCAAGCAAGAAAGTCTATAAATTTATTTTGAAATTTAAATTGGGGCTGCGTGTGGTAGCTCATGTCTGTAATCCCAGCACTTTGGGAGGCAGAGTCGGGAGGATCACTTGAGGCCAGGAGTTCAAGATCAGCCTGGGCAATATAGGCCTCATCTCTACATAAAAAAAAAAAAAATTAGTCGAGCATGGTGGCACCTGCCTATAGTCCCAGCTACTCGGGAGGCTGAGGCAGGAAGATCGCTTGAGCCCAGGAGTTTGAGGTTGCTGTGAACTATGATGACAGCACTGCACTCTAGCTGGACAACAGAGCAAGACTGTCTCAAAAAAAAAAAAATTTAAATCGAATACTTCCCTAATCAAAATGGTATTGGGGGAACCACAAAGCCTACACATGAAAAGCGTGTCTGCTGGTAAGTGGCTATGAGTGATTTCTGACCGGTAGGTACCACACGCAGTAAATGGCACCCTGCCCAGATCCCTCAGGCCTGACCACTGCCATGAGCGCCATCACTTAGCTGCCAGTTGAACTGCATCCCTTTACCTGCGGGTGTGAACGCCTGAGTACGGAAGAATGAACACCCTTCCTCCGCCTCCCTCCCAGCACTCCTCCACCAGTGCCAAAGGGGAGGGAGTTAGTGTACCAATGTTCCAGCTCCCTTGGCTTCCACTGGGGCGACACTGCAGAGCCTGCTTTGGGCCATTTCCCAGGACTTCTCCGGCCACCCATGGCACTTGACAATGAGTGCTTGATGGTGCACGCTTTACTGGCTGCCTTCCCTTCCCTGTCCCGCTTCCTCACCCCCCCACCAGCGCTGCTATGCATCCTATGACCTCACCACCACCACCACCACAACCACAGCTAATTGGATCAGCAGTTGGCTGGCCAGTAACCCTAAAGTGACCTATTTTGAGACCTAGGAGGGCACTGAATACTGAATAGACAGATGAACCCAGACAATCCTCTCCTGGGAAGTTCAAATGTGAAATACTTGAAAACAGAGTTGATCGTGGTGACAGAAACTCAGAGACACACTGGCAGGGGGCTGAGAGAGCAGGGAGAAGAAGATCAGAGGCAGTGGCACAAAACGTCTTCAGCAGTGGCGGCAATCAAGTGTTTTACGTGTGTCGAGGTTTCATTTTATAATGAACGAACCTGGAATGAAAACCAATATCCTCCGCCTTTAATGCATCTACTCAGATTTCTACATTTTCTTTTCTGTAAGCCAGCAATATCTTACACATTTCAAATACATTATTTCAAGTATCATTGTATCCCTGAAAGTTTTTCTTCTATACCTGACATTTCAAAGGTTCAATAAAGTAAGTTAACCCCGGAACTTTGTCAATTATCTCAAAAGGCCCTAAACTGAAATTTTTCATATTTCAGGGCTTAAGAAGCATAAAATGTTCCTCTTTTTTTTGCAGTCTGCTTCTTTCCACACTTCTGTGAATGTCAGTAAGAAAAAAAAAAAAAAATTCAAAATATTAGCATTTTTCTTCTGGTTAGAGGAGATATGACTTCTATCTTTCACTTACATCACAGCCCAAATTGTAGCTGAAAACAGTTCTGTAACTTGGGGCTGAAAGATTTTCAGTGTTGTACATGTGCTAATGATGCTTCTTAAAGCCACTTAAAAGAAAACATGCACCCTTTTGCAGCCTTTTTGAGCCTGATATAGATAACAATACTGTGTTAGAATTGTTTGGAATGTTTGTAGCCATTATCTTGTGCTCTTGGTTCAGGAACCCATGAGATAAGGAGGGCAGACATTACCCTACTCCTGAAAGATGAGGAAATGGAGATACCAAATATTTAGTTAACTTCAACAAGGTTCAAATGAACTTTTGGTAAAGCCAGGATCCTCCTGGCCTGGGACTCTTTGTTCTCTACAACTATGAGGTTGGGTAACCTGTAATCTACAATTTTAACATTGTGAGTTCCTTGGGGGCAGGGTTCGTGTCTTCCAATTTAATGACTTAGAACGCTGTGATACACATGGAATGCACTAAATAGACGTTCCCCTATGACAGTTTAAAGAATTTCTAATAGGCCCAAAATATGTTAAAAGAGCCTCTGAACATGAAACAATCCTTGAAATTCTTACTAATTTTGAGAGTGTGCATTTTGATTTTTTAAGTCAGTAATACCCACAAGATCAATATCTCTCTTCATGTTCTATCTAATACTTTCTTTTAAAAATTAGGAAAGCAAGAATTCATATTATCTTTCATTTTGAAAATGAAACAAAGCTTTTTAAATATATCTAAACTCGATTGCTAACTAATTCTGGCAGCACTGTGTCCTATTTTGTCCCATAATACTTCTTGGCTAATGAAGGTCATAATTATTAGCAAGTATTATTTTCAACTTTATGTTAAAGAAATATGCATCACAGTTCACTATGAATTTATAGTTTAGAGGCTACGTATTCTATTTTGAATATAAACTTGAAGTTTTCTTTTGCTACTTTTAAAGATCTAGCATTTTATTTCTACATGCATTAAACAATGGAGAAGAGATGGAGTGATTTCTTCTTTTTTTTTTTTTTTTTTTTGAGACAGAGTCTCACTCTCTTGCCTGGGGCGAGTGCCATGGCGTCAGCCTAGCTCACAGCAACCTCAAACTCCTGGGCTCAAGCAATTCTTCTGCCTCAGCCTCCCGAGTAGCTGGG
>CAUYSK010086969.1:0-25382 GCA_963575035.1 Avahi laniger | reverse complement strand
TTATTATTATTCCAGGGTATTGTAAAGGTACAAACATTATAGTTACACTTTATGTCTTTGCTTCACCCAAGTGTGAGTTAAAGGCATGCCTTAACCTGCCTGCAGTGCTCCCCGTGTCCTTTAGTTGTAGATTTGCCCCCCTATGCCCCTAATCCCTGGAGAGTATTTCTGCCATGTGATCACCCTAGTGTTGATCAGTTAGTACCAATTTGATGGCGAGTACAAGTGGAGCCCATTCTTCTTCTCTTGTGGTGCCTCACTTTGGATAATGGGCTTAAGTTTAATCCAGGAAAGTATAAGTGGTGCTAGATTGCTGTCGTTTCTTATGATTGAGTAATATTCCATTGTATACATATACCAAACTTTAGTAATCCTCTCATGGATTGACGGGCACGTGGGTTGTTTCCACATCCTTGCAATAGTGAATTGTGCTGCCGTAAACATTCAGGTGCAGATGTCTTTATCATAGAATGTTTTGTGCTCTTTTGGGTAGATGCCTAATTGTGCTATTGCCGGATCAAATGGTATTTCTATTTTTAGCTCTCTGAGGTATCTCCAAATTCTTTTCCACAGAGGTTGCACTAATTTGCAGTCCCACCAGCAGTGTAAGAGTGTTCCTGTCTCTCCGCATCCTCACCATCATTTGATGCTTTGCGACCTTTTGATAGAGGCCAATCTCACTGGGATTAGGTGATATCTCATTGTGGTTGGCCTTTCTAATTGCATCTGTATAGAACATTTGATTTTTGTCTAAGTGCTTTTCTATCTGTTATTTTACTTAACTCTGACAATAAGCTAATGAGGATATAATACATCTCTTACTACAGTTTAGAAAGTGGACACCTATGAGATGGCAACATGAGAGTTTGAGATCTGAGGAATTTCCCCCTAAATCACATAGTATCCTTTGTCTAAATATTATATTCATGCTTCAAAAAGTCGTTATACATTGGCCGGGTACAGTGGCTCATGCCTGTAATCCCAGCACTCTGGGAGGCTGAGGTGAGAGGATCACTTGAGGTCAGGAGTTTGAGACCAGTCTGGTCAAGAATGAGACCCCATACCTACTAAAAATAGAAAAATTTAGTTGGGCACAGTGGTGCATGCCTGTAGTTCCAGCTACTCAGGAGGCTGAGACAGGAGGATCACTTGAGCCCAGAAGTTTGAGGTTGCTGTGAGCTAGGCTGACGCCACGGCACTCTAGCCTGGGCAACGGAGTGAGACTCTGTCTCAAAAAAATAAAGAAAAGTCACTATACTTCTCCACATGTGTCTTAGTCCATTTTCTGTTGCTGTAACAAAATACTCAAGACTAAGTAATTTATAAAGAACAGAAATTTATTTCTGACAGTTCTGGAGGCTGAAAGTCCAAGATCAAGGCATCATCAGGTTTAGTGTCTGGTGAAAGTTCCTCTCTGCTGCCAAGATGGTGCCTTGTTACTGCATCCTCCAGAGAGGACAAACCCTGTGTCCTCACATGGTAGAAGAGATAGAATGGCCAAAGGGGGCCTCACCAGTTCCCTCTAGTCCTTTCGTAAAGTCACTAATCCCGCTCGTGAGAGCTCCACTCTCATGACCTCTAATCACACTGTAAAGGTCCCACTCAATACTACCACATTGACAATTAAGTTTCAACATATGAATTTGGGGGGACACAGTCAGCCCACAGCACCAGGTATGACTCTGCTTCATGTGGACATTGAGCACCAGAGTCCCAAAATAAATCTTTGTCTTCAAGGTCCCAGACAGCTTGGTGAGTATAATGTGATCAGTAATATAGTAAGAGTCTACATACACAGGACGTTGCGTGAGCACAGAGGAAAGAATGCATTAGCCCCATCATGCTGCTTTAGGGATTAATTTTTGTTTGCCTTTTTAGCTTAGAAGAATAAAATTCCTTTAAAATGTCAAGATGAGGCACTCTGAGTCACCCCCCAGAGGCTGTTGCTCCTTAGCCTCCTTGGCTGGCTCTGCCTCCCAGCCACCCCCGGGGTTCTGTTCTTAGACCTTCTTTACTCACTCCGACTCATCTTTCCAGTTGAGTCCATCTATTCCCGCCATTCAGTGACAATCCATAGGCTGCCAGCTCCCAGATACTTATGTCAAGTCCCAACTTCTCCAAGCCCTGGATCTATGTTGACAATTGCCTACCATACACTCCACCAGCATGCCCAATGGACACACCATGCCTAAGTGCCACCAGAAGGGTCCCCTTGTGGCTCTCCTTGGGTGTGACCCTCCACACAGTATAAGGATTCTATGGGCCCAAAGGACCTTCCCACCCAGAGCCCATGTCCCCAGCTTCCATGCTCCAGGGACCTGGGACCCACTTCCAGAGCCTACAGAGTTCTCCTTCCAGGGTTGATTCTTGTGCAGGCAAACTGCACCTCTTTGTACACATTCCAAGGTGCGAGCATGGCTCTTTGTTGGGGGTGTGGACAGAGCTTTCAGGCTGGAGGGTCTACACAAAGTGCATGACAGAGGCAGAGATGAAAAGGGAAGGAGGGAGAGCTACAGGCCTGGGCATTTTCACATAACCACATTCTGGTGTGGAACTTCGAGTAGCCAAGAATTCTACTCTCAAACATATGCAGATACATGGGAGAATATAACACTTTATGCAACTACGTGTTAGCTTGATTTATAACTTTTCAATATTTAGACATGTAGGATGCGAGCCTCCATTTGTGTCCTTTAGCCAAGCCCCAAAAATATAAGCAGAGAGCCTAGGCACCACAGATTTTACAAATCCAAAACCAAACCAATATCTGCCTCCCCACCTGTCTTAGCTTGGGGTGCTTAAAAAGCAGAGCCTAAAATAAGAACATAGGCCAGGCATGGTGGCTCATGCCTATAATCCTAGCACTCTGGGAGGCTGAGGTGGGAGGATAGCTTTAGGTCAGGAGTTCAAGACCAGCCTAAACAAAAGCAAGATCCTGTTTCTACCAAAAATAGAAAAATTCGTCAGGTGCCATGGCACATGCCTGTAATCCCAACTACTTGGTAGGCCGAGGCAAGAGGATCGCTTGAGCTCAGGAGTTTGAGATTGCCGTGAGCTATGATGATGCCACTGCACTCCAGCTGGGGCGAACAAGTGAGACTCTGCCTCAGAAAAAACAAATTTACACACAAGTAGTTTACGTGAGAGGTGATGCTATGGAGCAGGAGTGCAAGGGTGGAGAGGGTAAGATAGGAAAGAAGAAAAGCCAACATAATATTGTAATATGGGGGGTTCCAGTGTGGGCAACAGTGCTTGATTCTGCTAGAGCTTCTGAGAAGGTATGGAAAGCCTTGAGATGGGCCACCCAAAGGATGAAAGTGGGAGTATTTATCCTTTTGTTTCTTCCACCATTGATTGCTGGATGTCCTAGGAGTGTTAACCCCCTGAAACTTTGTGTGCTTGGACTCAGCAAGCCCCAGGGAAGACAGTGAAGACAAGGGCACTCACAGGAGGCAAGATGTTCTCAGCGCAAAGTGAATGAAGCTGCGCTGTAACAGTCTGCCCCAGAGGGGAGGCCAAGAGAATAAGAATCAGACACCAGAGATGCTTGCTACAGCACCCTAGCTCCCTTCCTCTCTCCCAGCCAAAACTTCTATCTTCTCTTATATCTGACTTTTATTAATAATGCCACTAGCCAATGAGTATCCCAGGGACAGAATCCTGGAGTCACCCTCGCTTGCCCTCCCTCATTCCTCTCACCCCATTAGTCACAAAGTCTCAACAATTCTACCTCCAAAATATTTCTCAGCTGGAGCCCTTTCTCTCCATTTCCTTCCCTTTGACTTAGTTTAAGTCCCAATTGCAAGAGCTTCATATGCAGGTTTACTAGTGGAAGATTCCAGGGAGCTGTCTCCTGTAGGCTGCACTAACTGACTTTCTGCAGAGCCTCCCTCTGACCCATCTCTTACAGCTCTGGTCTCACCTATACACCACTACATGTACTATCTCTTATCATGTAACTATTCCATTTTAGGACTTTTGCTGCCCCCCATTGCTACAAAATCAAATCAGAATTCCACACCCAGCCTACAGCATCCTTCTCTGTCTTTCCAAACTTCATCAAGCTCATCTCCCAGAGTTTCCTTCTCTCTCTCACACACACACATGCACACACACACACACACACACACACACATCCTACACTCCAGCCACACCCAACTTCTCACCATTCTCAAACCAGCCATATCCTTTCATGCCTCCATACTGTTGTTCATGCTGTTTCTCAGTCTAGAAATCATTTCTGCAGCCACCACCCCCTCATACCTACACATCTGATAAATCCTTATCCATCTGTCAGGACCCAACTAAAATGCCACCTTCTTTCACTCCTCCAGGCTGATTCAGTGTTCCTGTCCCTGCCAGAGCACTTATATCTTGTTATAATTATGTGTTTGCATGAGTTTCTCCATCTTTGGAAGTGCTTCCAGGTCGGGGACTAATGTTTTATTCATTCTTGTATTCTCAGTACCCAGCACAGTGATTGGCACAAAACAAACACAAAACAAAGTGACCTAATTGTTAGAAGAATGCAAGAATGAGCACCTCTGAGTACAACAAGAACAACTGGGGCGTGCACCTTTTTTTGCATACCTCTTGTTTAAGAGACACTTGAACAGAGACACCTAAAAGGGGAATTTAGAAGGTAAACAGTGCTGAATGAACAGAATTGAGGCTGAAGAGGTGAATTAGGCTGAAAATCAGCTAAATCATTGATGTTTCTTGTGGAAATACCAAGGAGGTGTTAATGTGGTATTTAACACATGAACAAGTATCAGCACAGAATGAACTGGAATAGGCAGGGCTAATGTTATGGAAATTATCTAGTGCAGGCTATATTTAACAGGAAGAAGAAAACAGCAAAATGCTTAGAATCAGCTGTACCTCAGTTTAATCTTCATGACAATGTATGTACTTTACACTTATTTATTTAAAAACTTTATCTACAAAATATTTTACACTTTATAACTATAATATAAAACCAGCTAATTTCTGTTTGGGTCCAAATTAACAAGCATATGCTTCTATAAAAAGGATCTGTGAAGTATTTGGAATTACAATTCAGAACCACAGGTTGGCAGAGTGACGTTTCCAACTTAAGAGGACCAAGGACCCAAACAGTAGGAAGAGCAACCAAGATAACACTTGCCATCCAGAAAATTGCTGCCAGCAGCCAAAAGGCGTAAGTGCAGACCAGCAATAGAGAATCAAAGGCTTCTACTGCAGAACTGGAGATGAGGGAAATGGAATGGAGAAGTAGGGCAGCACCACAAACACAATGTCCCAGCATCACAGTGAGGTAAAAATATTTTATTGAGAACTGTGAACAAAAATGACTGTTAGAAGTAAATTAAATCAGCTGTGTAAATATAAATATCCTTCACAGTTCTATTTGCTCTGTAAGAGTGTAATCACACATTTTCTTTTATCAATATAGAAAACAAAAACAAAGAGTGATGAGACCCTATTCATGGAAAGAGCTACCCCTACTGTGTCCAAGTAATCTTTGCTTGTTTCCTAGTGAAATTGTTCTATGTACATCACCTGAAAAATTACACCTTCCATTTTCTGTGTTTCTTATGACTGAAATATGGCACTCTTGTGACTATAAGGCGAAACACAGTTGATTCCGCCCTCAGCCAAACAGCGTTTTGCTTTTTTATGAGACTACTGGTGTGAGATACAGAAGGTAGAAATTTCAGTGATTCTTGCTTGAATCTTTCACTCTCCTGGGTTTCAGACGTCATTTCCCATCAGTTTCAAAGAGCTTCATTTCCCTAACTAGGAAACTTCCATGTCATCTGAGGTAAGCCTGGTTGGTTATTTAGCTGTATTTTACAAGCAGCACAACTTCATAGTATGAAAAGATGCACACTGAGTCATCTTTACAGTTTTTGAAATTAAAGTCAGATCACAGAGGAAGTAAAGAAGCTTTTCACATGTATCTCTGTGCTAAAGGATAAGATCCATCTCACTCTCCTCACTTAAGTCAGTCAGGAATTAAATGTAACAAAACAAAATGGTATGATAAAGACAGTCAAGAGATTCACATCATCAGCAGTCCCCATCTGTTTGGAGGCAGGTAGAAAAAAAATGCGTGTAGAAAAAAAATTCTTAACTAAAGAATAAGGGATTTAAGCAAGCTATATATTAAAAATTCAGAGTGTCAGGATTGTTAAATATATAAATGGATGACTAAGAAAGATGGAATCATCCTAGGTAAGTTACAAAAATAGAAGTGGTGTTCACCAGGCTAGTATTGTTTGGTTATTGGTTAAAGAAATGTAAGTGAAAACTAACATCAAGTTCAAGCTGATATCTGCATAGTGGGCTAGGCAAATTACAACTACAGTATTCCATAAGCCATATCAGGGCACAGCCTCAACTTCATGTATATCCTCTCACTCTCATAGTCCCTAATAAATATTAATAGTATCTTCCATCATGTAAGTTATCATTCCTCTTTTATTCTGATTATTTCTGATTATTACTCTTCCTGGAACAGGGTTTATAGGTATGTATGTGTACCATGTGAGTCAAGGAGGCAGAGGATAACTCTCCTTCTTACTTCTGCCATCTTTCTTTTCCCATGCTAGAAATTATGCACCAGAGGAATAGATTACAGCTACCAAGCACATACCTGAACTTCTATGGCAGCTTATCCTTTTGTGATAATCATACTAATAAATAAACAGAATATTTGCCTTGACAAGTAAGCTTAGTGGCATCCAGCACAAATTATATAATAGAACCAAATCCTAGACTTCTGTATTAGTGTTCTAAAGGGGCATAACAAATTGCCACAAGCTTAGCTGCAGGAAACACCACATATTTGTTATTTCAGTTTCCAGGTCAGGAGTCTGGGCATGACCTAGCTGAGTGCTCTGCTCAAGATCTCACAATGTTGCAATCAAGCCACTAGCTGGGCTGCATTCTCATCAAAGGCTCAACTGGGGAAGAATCCACTTCCAAACTCAATCACTTCAATCGTTGACAGAATTCATCTCCTTGCAGTTGTATGACTGGGGCCTCAGCTTTTTGCTGGCTATCCTCAGGTTCTAAGGGCTGTCTGCAGTTCCTTGCCCTGTGGGTTTCTCCAGCATGGCTGTGAACTTCATCAAGCCCACAAGGAGAGTCTCCAGTCTACTAAAATAGGGTCTTATATAATGTAACATAATCATTGAGGTGACATCCATCACCATTGTCATATTCTATCGGTTAGAAGCAAGTCACAGCTCCCAACCAGTTCAGAGGGAGAAGATTAGACAGAGACATGAACATCGGGAGGCTGGGATAACATGGTCACTTTAGCATCCATCTGTCACAACTTCCGTAATTGTGTCTTAACCATGAGGGCTCCATAACCAGTGAAGAGGTCACCCAGGCTGCAGGTCTTGGCATTCCCTAGGAATCACAACCCCATTCTTCTGCCAGGAAACAGAGTTATCATATGACCCAGCAAGTCCACTTCTAGGTACATTCCCAAGAGAAATAAAAACATACGTCCACACAAAAATATGTACATGAATGTTCATAGCAGCGTTATTCATGATAGCCAGAAAGTGGAAACAACCCAAATGTCCATAATCTGATAAATTCAATATGGTTTAACCACAGAATGGAACATTATTCAGAAATAAAAAGAAATGAAATACTATACAGCATGCAACAACATGGATGAACATCAAACATATTAATGCTAAGAGAAAGAAGTCAGTCACAGAAGACCACATGTTGCATGGCTCCATCTATATGAAGTGTCACAACAGGCAAATCTGCACAGACAGAAGGTATAATAGTAGTTGTCAAGGGCTGGGGGTGGGGGAGAACAGGAAATGACTGCTAATGGGTAAGGGGTTTCTTTGTGGGATAATGAAATGTTCTAAATTTAGACTGTGGAGATAGTTGCACAATTCTGTGAAAATACTAAACATTTTAAGTGGATGAATATTATGTTATGTCAGCTTTAGCTCAATAAAGCATTTTTAAAAAAAAAAAAAAAAGACCACAAGTTTTATCATGAAAAAAATTCAATCTAAAACATATTGCTTAGATGATAAAATATTGATATATTGGCATTTCTCTGGCATCTAAATGATTTATAAGAAATATAAATATTCAAAATTGGGATCATCTGAGAAAATCTATGCTGCAATAAGATCTCTCCACAGCACAGATAGGGAAAGTTGAAAACGAGGCACCGTCCATAGATGGCAAGTGGTTTTCCCAACAGCCCAACAAAAATAATTTAATTTCTCCAGAGCTTCTGCCAGAATCCATTTCCACATTCTTTGGTGAAGATCTCTTCTTTTTCCCTCATTAACTCAAATATTAAATAGACAAGACACCAGCACAGTTTTTAAAAAAAATTTCCCAAAAAGTAATTTCCCAAGTTATTCTGTGTTTTAGAAGCTATCAAGACATAGTACTAAGGGTATCCCTTCCTCATGTAGAACACGGGTACCAACTCCAGGTACCTTTAAGTGAAAGCATGCCAGCTTTTTAAGTTGACAGTGTCAGCAGGGATCCAATCCAGAGAGCTAACAGAGCCAGAAAGCTTAGCTAGCCAGGCACACCTGCTGATACCAGTTTACGAGAGTTTTAAACTGATACTAATTTAGAGATATATTTCACACATTTATTGACTTGGCCATTCACAAGCTCCCTCTCCATCCAACCTACCCAGCATCTCCATCTGCCCTATTGCCAGACCCACATGGAAAGAAGACCTTATCCTAAGAAACAGTAGCTTACCTGAGGCTTTACATATGTGAGTTCTCTAACTGCTGCAGATGTGCTACAGTTTTACAAAGTGGAGTTATTTTCTGCAACCTGTTTAATGTTCTGGCTGATGCCCTCCGCCCCAATCCCTAATCACTCCATGGAAACAGGAAAAAAGTGTGTTATATCCCTTGAAGCAATCTAGGATTTCATAGATGACAATATAGCTTTTTATTCAGAGCTGTTATCTAATATCTGGGTGACTTTCTAAAGTTTCTGCCTTTTTCTCAGTTGCAGAAAATCCTTCAGAAAACATCCCTATTTGAGGTACATTCATTCCCAGAGGTTCAGCTTAAGTGAAGGTCCCAGTGCCTGATGGCTCCCAGTGGTCATCTAAACAAGGGACTTTGTCCATCTTCTTAGACCTTTGGAGAAAAATAAAAGAGTGTGTCATTCTGTCTCCTGTCGGGAGCAAGGACTGCACCTCAGCCACCTCTGACACATTTTGACTCAATTTCTAAGAAATCTATAGCCAAGCGGGTTTCTCCAACCATATCCCCAGGACACTGTCCACTCACCATTCGGAATTGGGCCCCTCAGGCTTGTCTCTTAAGCCCACCAAGCTCCTGTGGTGCCATCACTTGAATGTGTGCAAAGTCTCCCACTCCCAGTCAATCTTGAGAAAAGTGGAAAGTGAAAGGTATTTTCAAATTCGGCCATTCAATCACTTGGAATTTTAACAGTCTTTAGATGCTGCTATGTTTCTTAAAATTCCTAAAGATATAACCAAATTTTTCTGTGGTATTCAAATTATGGACTCCTCTTCCTAGTCATATATCCTAATCTTATTATTTAACCTCCCGGGGAAGAAAAAAAGACATTTTCAGGGCGTGGACTATCTCCTTGTTGGAGAATGCCCGTTGTCCCAGTATTCCAGCCGTGGGAGGGCGGAAGCTGAGGCCCAGAGAAGGCATCTCCCAAAAGCCTGTCAGTCACCGTAGCCAAGCACAGCTGAACGGATCTCTCTGAAGCGGTCACTACAACCCCCTCTAGCTCTAAAATCCCCCCACGTTTCCGCGCCTCAGAGGCCACCAGCTTCGGGGATGCTCTGGTCAAACGGTCTCAGAATGTCAAGCCCAGCCCCTGTCTCCAGTTCCACTTTATTGTTCCCCTCAGGCCGGCTGCTTAAAAAATTCTGTTTGTTCTCCCACTTCCTTTGTCACTACTTCCTCTGGCAGCCAAAACAAACACTCAGCAACACAGCAACTCACCACTCCTAAACTGGAAAACAAGAAAGAAAAGGAAAACCCCACCGCACACGTGCGGCACAGGAACACAAAAACTCAACTTCTGGGCGAAAAGAAAAAAAAATACTATCCGTTTTTCTTCCCTCCTGCCCCAGCCTCATCTTTCCTCCCCACCCTACACCAGAAGAACCCAGAGGGTTTCTTGCGCCTGGGATCCCCGCCAGGGGGCCATGGGGCCAGGGCCGGGCCGCGGGCGCACAGCCCTTCCGCTCCTCGCGGGTGCCGGCCGGGGCTGCGCGCGGGGCTCAAGGTCAGCCCGCGGCGCCTGCGCGTGCGGTGTCGCGGGAAACGGTGCGGAGAGGCTTCCGCGGCCTCCCTCTTCTCGGGTTTACCTTTCCCGGCAATGGCTGCACGGGCCGGGCGTCAGAAACGGTAATCTGTGGTGAGAGGGAGCGTGCAGGAAGAAGCCCTTCTCTGGGAGGGAGCTGACCTCCGTTCTGGTCGGTTTCCTCCACCGCCCACCTGTCGCGTTCGCCTCCACCTGGCTGAGGTTGGGCAGATTATTGAAACCAGGAGGATTTTGCTGTGAAATGGGGAAACCAAATCCTGACCTGACTAAAAACAAAGCCAGAACCCTGTGACATTCTGTGGTCCCTTCCAGCTCCAGTATCAATGATTCCATGATAGTGTAGACCAGGGATGGCAAACCCAATTACCAAAAGGGCAGGTGACACAAATAGGTGACACTAGCTGGAGAATGCATGCTATGTCTAAAAGAGGCAGCCATTATTGCGCCTCAGCCGAATTTTGGCATTCAATAATGTAGACTTGGTTTTGCCAGAAATTCTATATTACAAGAGAAGGCAGAGATATGATGGGGGTTTTTTGTGGTGTGTGAAATCTCCTGATTTAAAAATTTTGACACCTAATTCAAATACGTCACAATTCTGTGAAAGCCAAAGAAAACATATCTTGTGGATGTTTCTGCCCCTACAAGTTTGTAACCTTCTGTCTAGAAAGCAACTCTCAACTCAATGTGACCCAGTTGAGGGTGACGTGGTAAGTAGTTTCATATCAAAATTTCCATGAGAGGCTTTTTCAATTAAACAAATCCCCACTCAGAGTATCCCTCTAAGCACATATTCTCACCTCCCCAACCCCTGCTTTTGCCCTTGAAAATTATTGCATGACGTTGACTATACATGTAAATGTCATGACAACAGAAAAAAATGGACAATACTAGAAAGGAAGTGCTTATGTTCATTTGCACCATACAGCTTTGCCAAATGTTTTCATATACATTCAACACTTTGTTTAACAAAGAAGAAGAAAAGAAGAAAGAAAACAGAAGTTACAGCTCAGAGTAATTTAGTCACTTGCCCAAGGACAAGTTGTCAAGGTCTTCCAAGTTAGGCCTTTTGAGAAGCCCCTGAGGACCTACCCACAGACCTTTTGCACAGCAGTCCTCGCCCATGTTCTTTTCTTCCAGGACCTGGTCTGGCCTGGCCGTCTTAGTGTTTTTCCCAACCCTGACATGACTCCTCATCATCCAAAGCTTTTCATGACAATACCACTCTGGCCACAGCTGATTGGAAGAATATGTACCATGGCTAGACCATTACCTATAGTAAAGAGAGTGGTTTCCCCAAATGAAATGGATGTTCCCACAGTAGATCATCCTGGGTAAGAAAGGACACAGCGGGGAAGGAAGGGGAAGAATGCCTCTCTCTTTGGGGATTTGACTGAGCATCCATTCGGTGGATCAGATTTTGAACTTGGGAGAGGAGGTTCAGGAAATTCCCACTGGGGTAGGTACACAGCCCCCTCCAACACGATGCTGCCAGGGACTGAAAAGAGAGGAAGGCCGTGAGGAACTTCCTGCATACAGCGTGGCGGATGGGCCTGGGGTCTGCTACAGCTATCAGGAGGTTTCGAATTTGCTTTTTCTTCATAGGAAACCCCTCTGTTACCCTCAAGCTTTCAGCAAAATGTTTTAAATGCCATAAACTTTCCTTACTTACACTATTTACATTGTAAAGAATTACAAGAGGGGCAAGTGTCCACACTTGGAGTGAAGTGATTCAGGGAAAATGGAAAACATGATGCTGGTATCTTGACTGCCCCACCCGTCTCTCCATGCTCCTCTACCCTGCTCTGTGCCAGGCAAGGCTGAGCTGTGTGGACCACATCTGTGAGATTCTTTGCTCTCAGGCTTCCAGTTGGGTTTGTCCAAGGGGGAGGTCAGAGAAAGGAAGGAAGGAAGAGTCTGAGGTTAGAGTATTTATTCCCCCAGTTCTCTCGCCATAGGGCTGCTGTGTACGGGCTGCCTCCCTGACCAAAGCTTCTGGCAAATGGTCCTCTTCATGCAGTGTCCTCTGTCTCCACATTCTGGTGACAGCCCCCTTCCCTGTCCTTTCACTACAGGAGTGATAACTGGGATCTCAGGTTTCCACTCCTGGGATGCAACATCCTAATGACTCTTTGGTAAGTTGGCCTTTTATTAATTGAGGCAATTCAGTGCTTATTTGTTTCCTGTTGAGACCCTGATGGACACAACCACTTTGCCATTGTTGTTAACTAATTGTCATGAGGAATAATTTCCACAGAGAACAAACAGACCTTAAGGGTCCAATTGGGTAACTACTGAGGTACACACCCATGTAACGAACACCCCAGTGAAGATAAAATGACACTTTTAGCACCCCCAAATTTTCCTGATGTTCTTTTCAGGGCCATCTCCCCCAACCCTTGAGAGGCAACCACTGGATACAAGAGGAAAGCCAAAAACAAGTTTCGACTGACTGAAACTGACATGTGGCAAACAGAAAAGATTCATAGGATTAATAAGCATTCTTCAAATAGCAGCAGAGAAATTGGAGAGAGGAAGTTGATAAATGACTAGATTTCCTAAGATCATCTGGAATCATCCGGAATGGAAGAGTCAAACTTATTTTTAAGAATGTTTACATGAACATCCATTTCATTTGGGCATAATAGGTTAGGCTAAACCTGAGGCTGGAGAACATTAAGATACTTGGGTTATACACAGATCACTGTGTTGTTTACCACAGGACGTTGTCATTTTAAAGACAGATGTCTGAGCTAGAGAAAAGTACCTGATACAAGGCATCATCCGTAGCTATCAGGGACCTGTGAGCTGGCCTGGCATGGACCTCTAACCAATGAATACCCTTGATCCTGGGAGGATCCTGGAAGGTCAACTGAAAGATACACACTTTCTAGGGGGAATTTTAAAGAGAGATCAGAGAAATTCAGTAGATAGTCAATGGCACAGAGACCTTGAGGCAGCAGAAGTCATGAAGCCATGGGTAGAGAAATAAATAATGTGGTAGAAGAAGAGAATTAGAAAATGGTTGACTTCCCACAATGGCCAAGCACTAGGCTGAAGACGTCGGATGCCCATTTCTAAGGGGATGAAATACAGAAATTGCTGCTGAGCTGCCCCAGCTACTGTTGGATTACCAGAACTATGCCTACTGCTTTATCCTGAATAACACTCTCATTCTCTGTGGAACCTGAAGAGGTGGGAGCTAAGGATTTTTTTTTTTCATAAAATAAACATGCAATAATTGAGGAAACTTGAGTTTATCTCTATTGCTTACCAACTGAAAACGCTTAGCAAACTGCAAGGGAAGTTTGTAAGATTAAGAGAGATCATAAGACATTGGCCCAGTAGTTATCAACTCTGTATGGGAGAAATAAATTTTACTTCCTTAATGTCTTCAAATAAGTCTGGGTAGGGAGGAGACTCCAATGAAAGGGTTGCTGAGTCTTTAGCTGGTTGTAGTTTCTGGTCATGACCCCTTGCCAAACAGGAACACTTGACAGCCGAAGGAGGGAGCTGAGCGGGGTTTCACAATGAGGGCCAGGATCTGTGCCTGGGGCTACAGAGTGTGGACAGTGGTGCCAATGTCTTTAAAGAGGGCAACACAGACTTTAAAGAAAGGAGGTGAGACGACAGAGATTAGAAACAAAAATTGAAAAGGTGACACGAAATGATTTGAGTGAACAAGAGGAGTCATTCATTCAACAAACATTGATGAACTGTGCTATGGGATACAAAACGATCCCCCAAACAGTCACCACCCAAAAAAAGACATGATTCCTGTTCTTGAGAAGCTCACAGTGTAATCTGACAATTCTGCACTGATTTTACCATCAGTAACCACTGCAGCAATAGGTACCCCATGTGTGTTTGTGAATTAGATAATCCATTAAACACAATTTTGGTGCTTAACTACCCAGTAAATGGGAACAATAATTAGTGCAATTATTTTATTATAAGACCATTTTGATTTTTGCTGTTTCTCTGTTCCCCTCTCCTTGAGAGAATGACCCTATGGCAGACATCATTAGCTGCTTGTCCAGTGGTCATCCCCTTCTCCCTTGTAGGCTAACTGAAGCCTTATTTAGTCATGGGGAGGTATGAGGGAGGGGGCGATATACCAGGATTAGTCTTCTAAAGCGAAGTCCCCATAGCCATTCTCTTCTCTTTTGTACCTTTTCAGTTTCCCAAGATCCCTTGCAGGTAGGAGTTGCCATGTGATCCAAATCTGGTGAAATGTCAGGATATGTCTGGTGGAAGGAATCCTTTTCTTCCTGAATAAAGACACTTGAGAAGAAAACACTTTTTCTCTTTCCCTTTCTGGTTATTAGGGCTTGATATCAGGAGCTACTATAGGCATCTTATGGCCACGATGTGACATGCACAAAGAAAGAAAGCCAGTGTGATCAGGAAGACCATGAAATGAACGGCTGGAAAGAGCCTGGATCCCTGATGTTGTTTTTAATCGTCTGAACAAACACAGCAACCCTCCTAACGCCAGTATCCTTGCTAAGTAAACAATAAGTGTCCCTACAGTTCAAGCCTTATTTAATATGTTGTTTTGCTTTTTAAAATAGTTGATAACAAATTTTCATGATTTTTAAGAGACAGAGTTCCTGCATTGATATCAATATCAAGCAAGAGGTTCACTGTCTAATCTAAGGAGCATTGGATAACGTGTGGCTATTGAGCAATTTAAATGTGTTTAGTTCAAACTGAGATGTTCTGTATGTGTGAAATATAAACCTGGTTTCAAACACACTACAAAAAAAAAGAAATGCAAAATATTTCATTAATAATTTGTAACCAATAAAATAATGTTGAAATATTTTGAATATGTTAGGATAAACATTAATAGTATATTTTATTAAAGTTTCATTTTGCTTTTTTAATGCAACTGCTAGAAAAGTTAAAAATATGTATATGGTTCATATTATATTTCTTTGGGCAGTGCTGGCTAGAACATAAAGGCAGAGCCAAAGAGTGCTTAGTTGTTTTGGGAAAGCAGAGGGGAGAAGGGAAAAGATCATTAGAACGTGATGGTAGATCGATCCCTGAGATGGCACCACTGAAGTTTCTTTGTATTTTCTGTATTTCTGGATTAACTTTTATTTCTGAATGTTTGGAGAACCAATAAAATCAGAACTTGTACTTCATAATGTACATAGCCGATTTGGCCCTTTCTATCCCTTCACCACCATTTACAATATTTTTCCTCTCAGTAGTTGAAAGGACATGTAAATACTCCATCTGATGCTCCACTTAGCTCGCAGTTCAGAACTGCACCAAAGAAAGAAGTGGAAGATCTCCTCATCTCCAAATCCTAACCCTCCTCCTGGGTCTCCTGCTTCCTTACATTCCTGAAGACCTGTGATATCCTACCCTATGTCTGACCCCACATCAAGTTCCAAATTTATTTCATCAGAATGTTATCTCTTCACTGCAGCTGATTTCACTTAAGTATACAAAAGATGTAATCAAACTAAGGGTGCCGTACAATACTAAAATTCTCCTTAAGGATGTTTGCATTTCACATTTTTAAAACATATCTCCAGTTAACCTGAAAGATTTGCTCATTGCTCATGTCATAGTTAAAGCAAACCTAGGCAGCAGAGTAGAAATGGTTTGAAGCAACAAGTCATTTCCATCAGCTGAAATGAGACCTAGTAAGCTTTCACCTACTCTGCCTCTGCACGATGCTGCTCCTGCTAATGAAAATGAGTGCATCCATTTATTTCCCCTCCCAACGAACAGGCTTGTGGGACGCAAGAATAGGTGCTGGCCACTTGCTATACCATTTCTCATTGATTGACAATCTCCAACCTGACCAATACCCCCATAAAAAGAAGTTGGTTAAATGTTTATAAAATTTGGAGATGGAGGGATGAGAAAGCAGCTAAAAACTCAGTTACAGGTTTGAATCTGAAAAACGTAAAATTTAATAGCCTTCTAAGAAGGACAAGGAGGCAGCAAATGGAAGGGGGGAATTTCCAAAAAACTAGAGAGTTACAGATAGTGTTTAATTTTAGATCCCATGCAGCTTCTATCAACAACATGAAACCCAATTGACTATTTCAGCAGCATACGCAACTCAGCTAATAAGAAAAATATGCAAGCAGTTGAGTAGCTGTCTTCCAGACAAACTTTAACATATGGATCTGGAAAACATCCCAAATTCTGGGGCAAAATCAAATCAATCAAAAAGGCATTAGGGTTTTCTTACCATATGTCAACAAAGCAGTCCTATTTTCAAAAGGTTCATTAACATCTTTTGATTCCAAAAGTAGGACTCTTGAGTGTCCCTGTATTGTAAGGGAAAAGCCACTGAACCTGAAATTAAGATTCAGCTCTGCCTTATTGGTTAAACAAATCACTTCACCTTTCCAAAAGACCAGACGAAGTCTAAAGTCTCATCTAATCCTTTCATTTGATAATTTTATTTTCCTTATTAGTTTTCTAACTCATGCTAATAGTGATTCACTTTAATCTGGGGAGAAATAAAGAAAAGGTGAGTTAACATTTTTGTGCCTAACCTATCGAAGATCTGTCTAGAAGAATCTAAGCCAAAATATTTAAAATGTTCCAGTCAAATTAATAGAATCGTGCATGATTGTTTTCTTCACATGTGTGAAGAAGTCTTTAGTGAAGGATGGGATAAGGAAAGGGATTTATATCTGTGCAGTAAAGAATTTGGCCTTGCCTAGAGAAAAGATCAGCCTATGCCCTGGGCCCTCCTGATAGGAGTGTGCCTGTTTGCCTGGGAGCTGTGGGTCATATTGGATAGCCTAACAATGTGATTTAGGGCAGGGGTTGGCCACACTCATAGGGTCTTAGGACAGGGGCTGGCAAAATATCAAAAATGAGACTTAGGGTGGGGGCTTTGGGTCACACAGTATCAATCAGCCACCTGGAGACTGAGATCAACTACATGTCAATCATGCATACACAATAGAGTCCTAATAAAAACTCTGGACACTGAGGCTCAGATGCACTTCTCTGGTTGGCAACTCTCCATGCATATCCTCATGCGTTGATGTTGGCAGGGTGCTGTGTCCCACCTTTATGGGAAGAGCACAAGAGAAGTTCTGCTTTTGTTTCTTCTTCTGGATTCTGCCATACATACTCTTCCTTTGGCTGATTTTAATCTGTATTCTTTCTCTGTAACCAACCATATCCACATGTAGAATAGCTTTCAGTGAGTTCAGTGAGTTATCAAATTTGAAGATGGTTTTGGGAACCCTTGAACTTGCAGTTGGTATCAGAAATGAGGACAGTCCTGGCAACTGAGCCCTCTACTTTGTAGTTGACCTAACCTCTCTGCAATATCACAACAATGAAAAAAAAATTTAATTTAAGATAGATATTCTTGTTCCTTAAAATTCAGCCGCCTTTGATAACATCCCACAAAACAGCCAACAGCCTCCCAACCAGTTCTTTGTTTATCCTTGGGCCTTCTCTTCTATCACTCTCCCATGTCTCTCCTCCATTTTTCCCCACCAAGAAATTCTTGTTTGTTTTAATGAAGGTGAGCTTTCCTGTGTCTCTGGATTTTTAACTCCTACATATCCATTTCATTGTAGTTTCACCTTCTAATTAAGAGTTATCTTTATTTCTTCTAATTGTTTATGCATATATTTGAATTTTCTATCATGAATGTATATTTTTTAAAAAAGTAACCTCCTCAAAATTAGACTCACAAATTTTCCAGTCTTGACGAAGATTTGCTGACAAAGATATAACTGTCCAGCCAGAACCAGTAATTTAAAACTGTTTAAATTTGACAATTTTTTAAATTTTTATTTCTGTTTTTTGACATTTCTTTTTTTTTTAAAGCAAGCATGAAAATGAGGTTTATTGAAGAACAAAGGATAGGTTTATAGGGCAACAGCAGCATGTAGGTTTACAGAGCATGATACATACACATTCCACAGCTGACAACCGGACCCATTGTCACAGCAAAGGGAGAGCAAAAGGAAGGGCTCAAAAATGGTTGCCATTCTTAATATAGCTTACTTCCTAGCTTCTAATCCCCAAAATTTTCTCTTCTCTTTCAAAATTCTCTTTAAACTTTAGCTGAGAAGCTGTTCATATTTTTGCCATCTCTTCCCCTCTTCTCTATATCATTGTTTTCTTTCCTATTAGGGTATTCTCTGCTTTTTTCTAAGTAAATCCTAATATTCTATCTCTCTTTTTCTGCCTCTCACAAAATACCTCTAAGATTGCTTATAAGATAAAACCAAAACTATCTACACCCACACAGCTTACCGACTATGTTAACCTGACTATACTATTTTAATGTGCTCATCAACATAACTTTAATATTCCATGAAATCTGTTCATAAAAATAAAAGTTACAGATTACTTTTTATTCCAGCAATTTCCTGAAATACCAATCAATTATTCAATAGAAAGCATTAAGTATACAACCCAAGATTCTTTGAATCCCTCCTCAAAATCCTTACCTTGCTGTGTTCACCAATCCTAAACTGTTATATCATAATCTGTACCCAACTCTAACCAAGTCCCAGCATTGAAAGATCCACCTTCATCTAGCTGTGTCTTCAAATTTCAGTAAAGTTCCTGACTTTGCCCTCCCTCTTCTTATATAGACCATTAAGACTGTATCTAGGTTATCATCTCCCTTACTATGGTAAAAACAAATTCAGCTCTGCATTACCACAGATAGTCTGGTGATGTTTAGGGGAGCCAATATTCAACATAAGACTCAGAAGTGAGGACAAGATAGCAAGCCATACTTTTCCTCTGTGATTGAGCTTTTATTGGTGTGTTTCTCGGGAATGGAAAGGCAAGGAAATGTGTTGTAGGGTGACAGAGAACAGAAAGAAATACACAAATATATGCTACTTTAAAACTTATAGCAGATTTCTATAGCTAATATCTCATTTGGCCTTTAGAACAATGCTTTGTGGTAGACAAGGTCATATGTTAGGGTCCTTATTTTAAAGATGGCGACACTAGACTCATAGAAGTTACATGAGATTAAGATTTGGGACACATAATATGAAACAGCTAGAGGAAATTTCTAAAACAAGGGTCAGCAAACTGTGACCAGTAGGCCAAATCTAGCCCCAGGGCTTATGTAAATAAAAGTATATTGAATAATGCCAGGCTCATTTGTTTGCATAATTGTCTTTAGTTGCTTTAGCACTACAATAGCATTGTTAAGGAGTTCTGACAAAGACCATATGGTCCACAAAGTCTAAGATATTTACTATATGACCCTTTACAAAAAAGGTTTGCCAATCTCTGTTCTGAAACAATACAACATAAAATTAACTCCCAAATAAATGAGATAAAATTATTAAACTCTAAAGGCCTTGAAGATGTGTCAGATGGCTCTTCATCAGGCAAAGGGATATTTGATAACATGAAGTGATAAATTTCCAGGTCCTAAAGGATTTCTAAATAATAGGAAAGAATTCTCCTAGGTAGTTCTCAACCCAGATACAGACTGCGTTAATATTGTGAGCTGAAATTGCATAGCTAAAGGATGATCATTCAGTCCACACTGCAGGCATCTATACAGCAGCAAATAGGAACAGAACGAGCTATAATAACAAAAACATTGTTGATGAAACTTGAACTTTAAAGACTTTGAGCAAATGAAAAGATTAAGAGAACTCGCTATACGTGCTAAATCAGCAATAGCTAAGAAAGGAAATCACTCTGACATGGGCAAGCATGAATTACCAGGGAACACATCAATAGCTTAGTGGATAATAGTCAGCTTTCCTGGAACTCACAGAATGAGTTATGTCTGCATTTTTGCTTTTCCTTTATAGCCTAAACTTCAACCTTTTGACTGATCTCCTTGCTTCCAGGCTTGCTCCCCTATAGTCTACTCTCCAAACAAAATGATCTTTTCACAACACAAGTTAGATCATATTAGTACTTTGCTCAAAATCCTCCAATGAGGCCGGGTGCAGTGGCTCACACCTGTAATCCTAACACCCTGGGAGGCCGACGTGGGAGGATCCTTTGAGCTTAGGAGTTCGAGACCAGCCTGATCAAGAGTGAGATCCTGTCTCTACTAAAAATAGAAAGAAATTAGCTGGGCAACTAAAAATAGAAAAATTAGCCAAGTGTGGTGGTACACACATGTAGTCCCAGCTACTCAGGAGGCTGAGGCAGGAGGATTGCTTGAGCCCAGGAATTTGAGGTTGCTGTGAGCTAGGCTAATGCCATGGCACTCTAGCCCGGGCAACAGAGCTAGACTCTGTCTCAAAAAAAAAAAAAAAAACCTCCAATGACTTCACATTTCACCAGAGGGAGATTGTCCTTGAAGCTAATAAAGCTGCAGACTCAGGGGTCCCTCAAGTCTTTGGAAGGGACCTGGCAATGTACTCACATGATCATATTTTTTTTAATTTGCAAAGTGAGATATTTTAATCACAACTGTCATTTTTGTATTTCCCGTCTGTCACGTTTCCCTTTGAGTCACGTGGTTTCAAGAATAGACACAGGCACTTTGGGGCCCAGTGAAGGAGAAGCTGAGTTAGACAAGCATTTTGTTTGGGTCCGTGGGATGTGTTATTGTGATTCACAGTTATTGCTATGTAAAATTTTTGCTGGTGTCAGAGTGGCTTTCAGGAATACTTCTACCATTCTCTGTGCCAACTTACATTGTGACATGAAAGTTCAAGGCCTGAGGTTATAAGATAGGAACTCATCTTCATCATACCAGAAATATGTGGCCAGTGGAGGAGCAAAAGAGTTGGAAGTATATGAAGTCAGAAGCTAGTCTGCAGAAAATTCTTACGAGTTTATAGTCCATATAAAGAAAGAAATTTGAGAAAAGTTTTCCCAAATTGACAACAACTCTAAAAAATGTACACGGCATTACCAATAATGAGTTGTGAAATTAAAGGAAATTTTTCTACATTATCAATGATAAGAAGATAAATTTAAAAAAAGCTAGAGGAAAGACTGAATTATCTTTCTATTCTTCCTATAAAAAATGATATTAGAAAGTAACATGAAGAGGCAATCAAAGATCTTTTAGCCTAAACTAATGGGAGTGGGAGTAATGTAGAAAGGTGTCACAGTTCATTAGTAAAATTGTGATGTTATATGATGCTATTTTTTGTGGTGTATGTGGTATTTGGCATTCTTTTAAAACTGGCAATTTCGACCGGGCGCGGTGGCTCACGCCTGTAATCTCAGCACTCTGGGAGGCCGAGACGGGCCAATTGTTTGAGCTCAGGAGTTCGAGACCAGCCTGAGCAAGAGCGAGACCCCGTCTCTACTAAAAATTAGAAAGAAATTAATCGGACAACTAAAAATATATAGAAAAAATTAGCCGGGCATGGTGGTGCATGCCTGTAGTCCCAGCTACTTGGGAGGCTGAGGCAGCAGGATCGCTTGAGCCCAGGAGTCTGAGGTTGCTGTGAGCTAGGCTGACACCATGGCACTCGCTCTAGCCAGGGCAACAGAGTGAGACTCTGTCTCAAAAAAAAAAAAAACTGGCAATTTCTTGTGATTTTTTTTTTCCATTACAAGTAAGTATTTAGATTTGTGCCTAATTTTTGTATTCTTTTACTTATAGAAGGCCCCAGGATTGTAAGCTCCAAGCCCCACAAATCCTGGGTCCACTCTTGAAGCTTGGAGTTACATGCTTTGCCCTTATAAGTGGCCTGTCTAACTCCCACCGCTCCCCACACCCTCCTGATGGAGGCCTGCTGCTCTCTGACTCGTCTCCGGCACTCCCACCCTCCCTCACTCCATGCAAACCACTGTAGCCACTTGCTGTTCCTAGATCACACCCAGCACATTCCTGCCACAGGACTTTTGCACTGGCTGTTTCCTCAGTACAATGGTCTTTCCCCAGATATCACCATAACTTTTCTCTCACTTTCTTCAGGTCTCTGCTAAAATATTACCTTAACAAAACAGCCTTTCCTATTTTCTACATAAAATAGTACTGCCCTCCAGCTCCCATCACTTTCTTACCTTGCCTCATTTTTCTTAACAATTAGCACCACAATACTTTAAATAATTATTTGTGTATTACCAATTTCTCCCGGTAGAATGTAAGCTTCAATGGGAAAGAGACTGCTGCTCACTGCTATAGCCCACGGACCTAGTGCAGTTCCTGGTTCATAGTTGATACCTTAAAACCAGTTGTTGAGTGAATGAATAAATGAAAAAAAAAAGAATGAGTGAGTAAATGGAATTAGCAACTGAATTAAAATGGATTAGTAGCAAATACGAGACCAGGTTGTGGCCATACCTTTTTTTATTTGCAATTTGCTATGTATATTATATTGTTTGATAAACTGTATCCAACTCATTTGAGAGCAGGGTTTTAGTGCTTTTCAACTGGAAATTACAGTTGCAAAGAAAGAGGCCAAAATAAGAACCTCTTTAAGTACTCCTGAGGGCAAATAATTAAACTGTGTGGGCTCATCATTATAGCCCTTTCTGAGAGGGTAAACCAGGTAAGCAATATTTTTATCAATTAGCACCTGATTGAGACCCATTCTGTTGGTTGATAACGTCCCTTTCACAATACCTTAATCTTGGTAAAAACTACCTTTTCAAAATGTTCTTAACATTGTGACTTAGTGCTCATATAATTAGGCATAGGACCTCACATCCTACCAGTTGGAAGGAGTGGCAGAGATCACTGGCCTGATGTTTCCCAAACTGGTTGTGTATTAGGAGGAACTGGGGAGTTAAAAAATATATAGGTTTCTGGGCCCAAGAGCTGATATGTTAAAATCTGGTGGTGGAAACTGCAGAATATTACAGGGGTACAAATGTTTTGGTTACATGAATTGCTTTTGTACAGTTTGAGTCAAAATTGTAAGTGTGCCCATCATCCAGATAATATGCACTGTGCACATTAGATGTGAATTTACCTCTCCTCCCCATACCAGCTGTCTGGTTTCTGTTAGATTTTACTTCCATATGTGCGCATGAGTGTTGATCAATTAGTTCCAATTTAGTAGTGAGTACATGTGGTGTTTGTTTTTCCATTCTTGTGATACTTCACGTAGAAGAATGGTCTCCAGTTCCATTCAGGTTGTTACAAAAGGTATTAGTTGACCGTTTTCTTTTTTATGGCTGAGCAGTACTACATGGTATACATATACCACATTTTATTAATCCACTCATATACTGATGGCACTTGGGTTGATTCCACATCTTTGCAATTGTGAATTGTGCTGCTATAAACATTTGAATACAAGTGTCTTTTTGATAAAATGACTTTTGTTCCTTTGGGTAAATACCCAATAGTGGGATTACTGGGTCAAATGGTAGTTCTATTTTTAGTTCTTTGAGGTATCTCCATACTACTTTCCATAAAGGTTGTACTGGTTTGCAGTCCCACCAACGGTGTATAACTGTTCCTTTCTCTATGCATCTATGACAGCATCTGTTGTTTTGGGACTTTTTGATAAAAGCTGTAGTTAGGTGATATCTCATTGTGGTTTGGGTTTGCATTTCCCTGATGATTAGAGAAATTGAGCATTTTTTCATATGTTTGTTGGCCATTAGTTTATCTTCTTTTGAAAAGCTTCTGTTCCTGTCTTTTGCCTACTTTTTAATGGGTTGTTTGATTTTTTTCTTGCTGATTTGCTTGAGTTCTTTGTAGATCCTGGTTATTAGCCCTATACCATATGTGTAGCATGCAAATATTTTCTCTCATTCTGTAGGTTGTCTATTTGCTCTATTAATTGTTTCCTCGACTGTGCAGAAGCTTTCTAATTTATTCAGGTCCCATTTGTTTATTTTTGTTGTTGCTGTGACTGCCTTTGGGATTTTCTTCATAAATTCTTTGCCTAGGCAATGTCTATAGAAGTATTTCCAACATTTTCATCTAGAATTCTTATGGTTTCATGCCTAGATTTAAATCTGTTATCCATGGTGAGTTGATTTTTATGAGAGGCGAGAGGTGCAGATCCTGTTTCAGTCTTCTACATGTGGCTATCCAAATTTCCCAGCATCATTTATTGAGTAGGGATTTTTTTCTCCAGTGTATGCTTTTGTCTGCTTTGTCAAAGATCAGATGTCTATATGAGGACGGTTTTATATCTGGATTCTCTATTCTGATTCATTGGTCTATGTCTCAGTTCTTATGCCAGTACCATGCTGTTTGGGTTACTATAGTCTTGTAGTGTAGCTTGAAGTCTGGTAAACTGATGCCTCCCAATTTGTTCTTTTTCCTTAAGGTTGCTTTGGCTATATGGGATCTTCTTTGGTTCCATAAGAAGCGTAGAATTATTTTTCCTAGATCTGAAAAAACATGCTGTTGGTATTTTAATGGGGATTGCATTGAATCTATAAGTCACTTTGGGTAGTATGACATTTTAACAATGTTGATTCTGTCAATCCATGAGCATGATATGTTTTTCCATTTGTTTATATCCTCTGTGATTTCTTTCCTCAGTGTTTCATAGTTCTCCCTGTAGAGGTATTTCTCCTCCTTGTTTAAATATATTCCTAGGTATTTTATTTTTTTGTTGGTATTGTGAAAATTATTGAGTCTTTGATTTGATTCTTAGTTTGACCGTTGTTGCTACATAGGAATGCTACTGATTTGTGGGCTTTGATTTTGTAAACTGAGACTTTGCTGAATTTATTTGTCAATTCTAGGAGTCTCTTGGAAGAATCCTTGGGGTTTTCTAAATATAAGATCATATCATCAGCAAAGAGCAAAAGTTTGACCTATTCTTTACCCATTTGGATACCCTTGATTTCCTTCTCTCATCTGATTGCTCTGGCTAAGACTTCCAGTACTATGTTAAATAGAAAGGGTGACAGTGGGCAACCTTGTCTGGTTCCAGTTCTAAGGAAAAATGTTTTCAGTTTTTCCCCATTCAGTATGATGTTGGCTGTGGGTTTGTCACATATAGCTTTTATAATTTTGAGATATGTTCCATCTATGCCTATTTTGTTAAGAGTTCTTATCATAAAAGGGTACTGAATTTTGTCAAATGCTTTTTCTGCATCTAGTGAGAGAGGATCAAATGGTGTTTGTTTTTGCTTCTATTTATGTGGTGAATCACATTTATCGATTTGAGTATGTTTGAACCATCCTTACATCT
>CAUYSK010086968.1:0-19880 GCA_963575035.1 Avahi laniger | reverse complement strand
GCCCAGGCGGGTGGATTGTTTGAGCTCAGGAGTTCGAGACCAGCCTGAGCAAGAGCGAGACCCCGTCTCTACTAAAATTAGAAAGAAATTAACTGGACAACTAAAAATATATAGAAAAAATTAGCCGGGCATGGTGGCACATGCCTGCAGTCCCAGCTACTTGGGAGACTGAGGCAGGAGGATCGCTTGAGCCCAGGAGTTTGAGGTTGCTGTGAGCTAGGATGATGCCACGGCACTCTAGCCCGGGCAACACTGTGAGACTCTGTCTCAAAAAAAAAAAAGAAGCACTAGAACATTTATTAGGCTAAAATAATAGAAGAGAAAGGTACTTTCAAAACAATTTCAGGGCATGGACCATGGACATTATAATATATAGTAAGTTTGGGGTAGATATTTATCTTTGTAAGGGAAAAACTTTTGCACTATATCACAGTATAACTCTGCTACATAAAAACTTTATTATTTAGTTATTGTGTTTGTGTGTGTGTGAGTGAGAGAAACAGAGACAGAGAGAAAATGGATGAGAGAGAAAATACATAATAGCTTTTGTGTTGAATTTAACATTAGCAAAAACACAAAATTATTAGCAGATGGGATCTGTCCAAGTATAGTGAGGGCTTGATTTGACCTATATAAAATATTTCTATTAATAAAAGTGTATTTTATTAATATTTAATATAAGCATTTGTTTCAAAAACATGGTGTTAATACATCAGAAGGTGTATTCTTTGCCACTAAGTAGCTGTGACCTTGAGCAAAAACTTCAATTTCCTCATCTCTGAAATGAGACAACCGAACAATAGACTTTATCTGTAGTGTACAACTCAACTGCGAATATTACCTCAGGCAATGAATTTAATATTATTTTAGTATTACACTGTATGTCCCTTTTAAAAGGCATTATTACATATCTTACCAAACATGTACTTTCAGGATAGTGTGCAAACTGCTTAGTGAGATTTATGAGCATATTCATTGCTTGTATAAACTGTCTGACACTGTGTCAATGCTGGATATGCTGCTGTCATTTGCTCATGCCTGCACTCTTTCTGACTATGGTAAGTTACTTTCTTTGGAATAAACGTGTTGCAGACTAAAATTCGTATTCCACTTAAACAATTTTATATAAAAATTATGAATGTTTTAAACTTTTTACTTGAAATATATTAATAGTCTCTTGCCTATGGTCCTAAACTAAAAGACTAAGAGACAAAATCAAAAAAGTGAAATTACCCTTAAAATTTCTTAAAAGTCAAAAAATTATTCACTCACAAATTAGCAAATCAAAAAGAAAAATTGCAGAAAACTTTAAAGATTTTCCAAACAAAGACTATATAGCTGTATCCTTGGTGAAAATTACAATGATCTAAATTTATAAATTTCAAGTCTGAATACTCATTAGAAGTGGTGTGACAAATATTAATAGAAAAAAATGAATCTCTAAATTGAGCATTTTCATCGACTAGCTCCTTAGACGTGAGCATACCAAGATCAGGAATTATGTCATTTGTTTTTGTATCCCAAGTGTATACACAGGCCTTGAATATAAATGTTAAGTAATTTTCTCATGTTGAATGAAAACTTCAAGTTAGCCCCTTGAGATTTCTTATCCAACTTATCAGTTATAACTATTCTCTAGTATGCAATTTTACAGGACTAGTATGTGGTAATTATGGTTGCAAAATTATAGACTTAATAACATTAAAAATATTTCTAGTTAAAATTAGCAGTAACATTTCCAGAATATTATGTTAATTCATTTTTATTGGGAGTACCTTACAAAGATTTTTTCATATTTCTTATGGAAATATTAATTTTTTCTACTGGTATTTTAAAGGCCAAAACTTTTCAGTCTTTTATATCTCCTTGGCAGTCAAAACTTTACCTTTTGAGGTCAGCTATTCCAATAGTAGTTTTCTTAACTATTAAGAGATTTAATTTTGTTCCATTTTAGTTTGAGAGGGACCGTTCTGAACTCCAAATCTATAAATAATGAATTTTTGAAAGTACTTAAAAATTTTTCCTCTCACCAACATCACTTTTATAATGAATGTTTTCAAGTTTATCTATGCATTTTATTTAGAGATATGTAGCATTTTAGCTTTCACTTGTCCTTCCACCTTCTTTCTTCTCCGTCCATCTTTCTTCTCCCTCCATAGAGACCTGATCATTATTTGTTTCTATAAATCAACAAATCTTTTGTTGATTTGCTGATTTGCTCTATCCCCTGAAATTTATTATTAGACAAAATTTCTCCAAGCCAAGGGCTTAGACAGAAAACTATTTTTGTATTTGGCTTTACTCTATATTTTATACCTCCATTTCTGAAGCTAAGTATGCCAAATTTGGCATGGTATTTAAAGTAAGGAAATAAGGTTTAAGGTAGGGTAATGTTTGAAAGAATATTTAAGGTAGAGTAAGTAAATGTGCAATTCCGTAGTACTGGTAATCAATTGTTGTTTTAAAAGTATTGTCAGTAGCTACTTAGTTCTTTCTAACCTATGCAAATCTAAAAATTTTATAAACTGTTTTGGAGCAGTGAAAGGGAACTAAATTCTAGAATTCTCTGGAAGTGAGTAAAAGTTGTGATAGTGATTAGAGTGTGTCCATTATATTAATACTTTAGAGGGATTTGGTAGGCATGTGGGATAAAATAATACTTTAGTGTTATTGTCCGAAATTGACCCTAGTAAAATCACTAAGGTACACTACATACACACTACAAAATCTTTAGATATAAATAAAATATATTAATCTTTTAAAACAATTTATTTTTTCCTTCAGTTCGACCAGAGTTTACTGATACTTTAGCAATCAAACAGGGATGGCATCCCATTCTTGAAAAAATATCTGTGGAAAAACCTGTTGCCAATAATACCTATATCACAGAAGGGAGTAATTTTTTGATCATAACTGGACCAAATATGAGTGGGAAATCCACATATTTAAAACAGATTGCTCTTTGTCAGATTATGGCCCAGATTGGTAAGTTATGGCTTTACTTTATTCTGATAGTTACCAATTCAGATTTCTTTTCAAAGTGGTTTGTACCTGGTGCCTAATTAACCCAAGAACAATTGGGAATAGATTCTCTTTTTTTTGTTTGTTTGTTTTTTTGAGACACAGTCTCACTCTGTTACCCTGGCTAGAGTGAGTGCCATGGCATTAGCCTAGTTCACAACAACCTCAAACTCCTGGGCTCAAGCGGTCCTACTGCCTCAGCCTCCTGAGTAGCTGGGACTACAGGCATGTGCCACCATGCCTGGCTAATTTTTTCTATATATTTTTAGTTGTCCAGATAATTTCTTTGGGGATAGATTCTCTTACCTAAAAGTATAATAGTTTGTCTAGTATGTAGATCATAACTTTTACTATTGAGCATTCATTAAGCTCCACTAATTTGGATTGCATTGCACTAAAAATTTTGTGGCATATTACAGTAGTAATGTCTTTACTATATTAATGTATCAGTTATTACTAAATTCAGTCATGTAATTATTTCAGGTTCAGAAACAAACTTTGTTGTAAGAAAAAATAAAATGAGTAGGATAACCAGCTAGCTTCCTTTAATAATCCTTGTGAGATTTTTCCAAAATTACCACATTGAGCAGAGAAACATATCCCTTAATTTGAGGGGTACCAATAACTTGGCTACAGCAATTGATGTATTATATTTATACATATATGCACATGTATACATGTGCAGACATGCATGAAAATAGCTGTCACTGACCCAACATTGTCATGTATTTCTTGATGTAGAGGCACAACTTAACTCCTATCTCTGAAAACTGGATTTCCTTGAGGACAATATGAATCAGAGATGAGATGTGTCACCCTAATGCAGTGGTTCTGAGCCAAGAATGGTTTTGGTCCTCCAACCCCCAGAGTTTGGTTGTCACAATTGTCAGAAATGTGGAGTCCAGGGATGCTGCTAAACATCCTACAGTGCACAGGACAGCTGCTCTTTCCCTTTCTCCTCATCAACACATAAGAAAGATTTATTGAGTCTAAGATGTTAATAGTGTCATGGGTGAGAAAACCTGACCTAATGTAATGAATTCTAAGAGGAACACAGCAATGATAATATTGGTGATACAGTACAAATTCCCCCTTGTATTGGAAAGGGAAATCAGAGATGAATGAATTAATGAAGGATAAATATTTTATTGAGGTTTGATTTTTATTGGAATTAAAAGGACATCTTAGCTGATTTCCCTTCCAAGAATAGTATCTGATTCATATGTGAAATAACAATACTTTTATTTGAATAACTATGAGGATCTCTGTACTTTAAAAAACAGACTGCCCAGTTGTTGGACAGCTCTACTTGTTAGAGCATTCATTATACTTACTTGAAATCTGACTTTCCATAATTTTTGCTTATTAGTCTTAATTCTTCTATGTATCACAGAATAATCTAGTCTTTCACTTGATGTTAACTTTTCAAATATGGGAAGATAATTATTCTATTTGTCTTGTCACTGAACATCTTAAAACACCTATAAAACATCTAAAAGTGTGTATAACATCTCATATGGTCTCAGCAAAAAGGCAACAGTGGAGTTGAAAGGCATGAAAGTTAAGAACATAGACTCTGGAGGTAGATCTAGCTTGCCAGCTTGCCCAGTTACTAGCTATGTAGTCTTAGGTAAATTATTTAATCTCTTTAAACCTTTGTTTTCCTGTTTGCAAATGAAGATTATAATAGTACCTACTTCTAAGAATTGTCATAAGGATTAAGTGTGATAATATAAATAAAATACTGTGGATTTAAGGGGAAGGTACGAGAAAGAAGGAGACTTTCCAGGCAGAGATAAGAGCATGTTCTAAATATGGAAGCAAAAAACAGTATGATGTGCCCAAGGAACTACAAATGGTCCCAAGGCTTTGTAATTTCTTGGCTTTGTAGAACAAAGAGTGACTGTGAGAAGTGGTGGGGGATAAAGCTGGAGAGATGGATAGGAATTAGATGACAAAGGGCCTTATCTGAGGAGACTGAACTTTATCCAGTAATTTGTAGGGATGTATTGAAGAAATTTACTAAGAGAATAACATGATAGGATTTGACTTTTAGATAGAGCACTCTGGCTGGTGTATAGAGTCCTCCTAGAAGCAAAATACCGGTCAGGAGTCTTCTGTGATAATCTAGATAAGAAATGTTGGCAAAGAGTAAGAGAGCAGAGAAGATACAAACATATGCCAATTAATATTAATATATGCTATATTTTCTACTTGGCATTTTCACATTTATTTTCCCATTTAATCCCTCTGAAAAAATTTGTAAGAAAGTTGTGTATAAGAAGTCAATAAGTTTTGCTCTCTGAAGGCAGGCCCGTGTCTATTTTATTCTCCCCAACACATAATGGGCCTTCAATAAATATTTGTTGAATGTCTGTAAAACGAGGAAAGTCAGGCTCAAAGAATTGCCCAAGGCCGCCCAAGATCAGTTTTTTGCCTTTTTCTACCCAGCTTGCCCTAATAGCTAATACTGAGTGTTCACTGTGCCAAGCACTGTTCCGTGTACCTTGTATGTATCATCATAATACACGTATTAATTACCTAATTAATAATCATAAAAATATAATAAGATAGATATTGTTAACTTTAGGTTATGATGAGTAATTCAAAGCATTGAGAAGTAATTTGTCCACGGTTATGTAGCTTGTAAGAAGCAACACCAAGATTCAAATCCGGGCAGCCTGACTCTAGAATCTTTGCTCTCAATTGACGAAATGACCCACCTTCTCCAGAATCTTAAGAAGGTAGCAGGTCATTCCTGGTATCTTGGAGAAATGGAAAGTTTGTTTTTGTTTTCGTTTTGAGCCAAACAGTTCTTATTCAAATTCTGGCTCCATCACTTTATTATTTATTTTCAGCAAATATTTACCATGAGATTATTATGTGTTAAAAGCTGTTCTAGGTTTATAATCCATGTTTTTAAGAAAATAAAAAAAATAGAGTAGCATGGAAGAGGTACATTTTAACTAGTTTTGTGATCTTTGGCCCCCACTTTTCCATTGGTAAAATGAGAAAAATAATAGCTAATTCAGTGGATTATTTTGAGAATTAAGACAATGAATATAAAATGCCTAGTATTTGAAATGATAGGTGCATTATAGTTACTATTGTTATTAATACTGCTTTTATTTTTATTAGTATTAGCCTAACTTTTGCATTCTTTTTCTGCTAGTCCTTATTCCTCAGAGCTAGGCTTTAATCCTTCATCCTTTGTTTTAAATTTTAGAATAATCTGGCTCTGTTTCTTCACTCCTATTATTTCACCATTTTATCTATTCAGAGTTCTGTATATATGATGCTTTTCCATTTCAACTACTTGTATATTTTATCTTCTTATGATGTTAGAATGCCTTTTATATCTCATTGTGTATAGAAGGGTGCATTAATCAGATTGATTTGTTTTCACAAGATGAGTGTTTTAGATTAGTTAGCACAATAACTTCTCAGGCAGAAACAATTTTGTGGATAAAAACTCACCTCTTTTTTGTTTTATTACATGTTTTGCTTTCATTCTGCTTCTGGATATTTCTGCATATTTGTAATAACATAGATATTTCCTAATATCTTTCTATAATTATTTTATCAACTTGAGTTTTATAAGCATTTCCTTTAAATTTTCTTATTTCATATTTTATAAGCTTTATAAGCATTTCCTTCAAATTTTCATACATTGAATATTCTTTATCATTTAACAAAATTATTTAAATTTTTTATCAAGTTTATAACAATATGTTTATAATGGACTTGAACATATACTATCAACTTCCAAATAACTTTGTACAGTATGTAGGGCAACTATTTCCATTTTATATATGAGAAAGAGGAGACAGGGAGAGTTTAAGTACTATTTAAGGTAATACAATAAGTGACAGAACTCAGGTCATGTCTTCTAACTCCATATCCAGTGCTCTTTCAAGCATATTATCCTAGTAAATAATATGAGAAGGGCAAAATGTTGTTAGTACTTATATTTTATAAAAACATTTTAATTTATCTTGACCTTATACTTTACAGGATCATATGTTCCAGCAGAATATTCTTCCTTTAGAATTACTAAACAGATTTTTACAAGAATCAGTACTGATGATGATATTGAAACAAATTCATCAACATTTATGAAGGAAATGAAAGAGGTACCCAAAGAAAAATGTTATGTTAAAAAGTTCTTCCACTAATGGCCGGTTATCATGTGAGAAAGTATCCTTACCCTAAAACATACAGATGTGCTTATACCCCTTTCTAAGAGCCAGAGGGCAGTAAAAGACAGCTTCCTAATTTCTGTCTTCTGTGGAAAAGGAAGTGAATGTTTTATTGAAAAATACAGTTTTAAAAGAAAAAAAATAGTGTTATTGAGTGATAAAAGTGTGCTTAAATGTTTTTATATGGAATATATAAAAGACTTTTCAGAAAATGATGACTGGTTCAGTACTATTTTATGTAGTATTATTGTTCCTCAGAGGCTTGATTTTAAAATAAAAGATCACTGTTAGAAGGCTTTTAAAAAATCATCCTCTTCTTTGTCCTTATAGAATTTATACTTTCTGTACCAGAGTATGTATCATCACCTATTTTTTATCTGAGCAAATGTCAAGTAGGCTTGAGGGCTAAAAGAATTAAGTATAGCGCTTGGGATATCTGTATTAGGTAGGATTTATTGGATCACTATACAGTTGGATACTTTTTGGACAAGTAAATAGGAATTGAATAAAGTTATCATTTGTGCCACAATTTACAAAATTATTTATTACATATTGAATATCTATAGGAGAATATAGCAATATACTATTAATAGGTACTTGAAGTATATTTTTGAATGGTCCTAACCCTCAAGAACCTTAGTTTCATAGAAAGGTGAAATGTCTATGAAAGTTACTATTGTGTCATAATATAATAAAGGTGGAATTCTATTTTTTGAGGAAGAGGTTAATAATCCTCACTGAGGAAGGAGCATTTCTGTCAATTTGTCTTGGTCTTTCTTGGTCATGGATTTAAATGTGTTTGTTAAACCAAGAATCAAGACTTAGGTAGTTTTTCCTAAATTATTCTTTCCATCTTTACTGAATAAAAGAGATATTAAAGTAAACTTGAGAGATGGTTTTCAGTATTTTATGACAGCAATTGATTAGTTATTTGTGGAAAAGAAAATGACCATCTTTGTGCTTTATTTAAACATTTAATTCATAGTTTTGTTTTACTGTATCTAAAACATCAGTATTTTAGGTAAAGTTAATTTATTCTGTGTTGTCTCATACACATATGCATGGATATATTATATACACATCAGCTATTCTATTGTAATTACTAATCATGAGATTTTTGGAAAGAAAAGCAATGTAATATTTTCTGCTCAGCAGGATTCCTCTATAAAAATACATTTCAGATGAACTAATAAAGAGACTGGATTTCTCCTTATTTTTTCTTTGATAGTGACAGCTGTTTGGTTACAATGAATAATATTAACATTATATTTTTCAGATAGCATATATTCTACATAATGCTAATGACAAATCACTCATATTAATTGATGAACTTGGCAGAGGTACTAATACAGAAGAAGGTATAGGCATTTGTTATGCTGTTTGTGAATATCTACTGAGCTTAAAGGTATTTTTTCCCCAGAGGTTTTAATAATGTTTATTGTGAGTCTGCAAAAGAGTTCCATCTTTTCCAGTCTTATCTGACCACAGATTTGGGGCTTTAATCCCCAGGAATATACATTGAGAAATATAAAAATTCAAGTTTTCTATTATCAAATATGTTTCTGCTAACTTAGTAAGGATATATTCATTTAACTGTTGCTTGGTTTAATTTTATTTTTATTTCAATAGATTTAGTGGATACAAATGGTTTTTTGTTACATGGATGAATTGCATAGTGGTGAAGTCTGGGCTTTTAGTGTACCTGTCACCTGAACAGTATACATTGTACCTGATAGGTAATTTTTCATCCTTTAATCTGCCCCCCAACTCTCCTTCTGAATCTCCAGTGTACATTGTGACACTGTGTATGACCATGCATACCCAGAGTTTACTACCACTCATAAATGAGAACATGTGGTATTTGTTTTTCCATTCCTGAATTACTTCACTAAGGGTAATGGCCTGTAGTCCCATATAAGTTGCTGTAAAAGACATTATTTCATTCTTTTATACACACATGCACACACATACACACCACATTTTCTTTATCCACTCATAAGTTGATGGATACTTAGGTTGATTTTATATCTTTGCAATTGTGAGTTGTGCTGCCATAAACATATGAGTGCAGGTATATTTTTGATATAATGACTTCTTTTCCTTTGGGTAGATGCCTAGTTGTGGGATTGCAGGACCAAATGGTAGATCATACTATTAGTTCTTCAAGGAATCTCCATACCGTTTTCCATAGAGGCTGTACTAATTTACATTCCCACCAATAGTGTATAAGCATTCCCTTTTCATCACATCCATGCCCACATCTACTGTTTTTTGGCTTTTTAATAACGGCCATTCTGACAGGAGTGAGGTGGCATCTCATTGTGGTTTTAATTTGCACTTCCCTGATCATTAGTGATTTTGAGCATTTTTTCATGTATTTGCTGGCCATTTGTCTATCTTCTTTTGAAAAATGTCTGTTCATGTCTTTTGACCATGTTTTAATGGGATTGTATGTTTTTGTCTTGCTTATTTGTTTGAGTTCTTTATAGATTCTGGATATTAGTCCTTTGTTAGATTTATAGTTTACAAATATTTTCTCCCATTCTGTAGGTTGTCTATTTACTCAGTTGATTATTACTTTTGCTATGCAGAAACTTTTTAGTTTGATTAAGTCTCATTTATTTTTTTTATTGTATTTGCTTTTGGGATCTCAGTCCCTTAAGTATAATATCATATCATCTGAAAATTTGACTTCTTCCTTTCCAGTTTGGATGTCCCTTTTTTCCTTCTTTTGCCTAATTGTGTTGGCTAGGCCTTCAGTACTATGTCGAATAAAACTTGTGAAAGTGGATATCCTTGTTTTGTTCAGATTTTAGAGGAAAAGCTTTCCATTTTTCCCCATTCAGTATGATGTTAGCTGTGGGTTTGTAATATGTGGCCTTTATTGTTTTGAGGTATATTTCTTCTGTAACCAGTTTATTGAGAGTTTTTATTATGAAGAGATTTTGAATTTTGACAAATGCTTTTTCAACATCTATTGAAATTATTGTATGATTTTTGTCCTTGATTCTGATAATGTGATGTATCACATTTATTGATTTGCATACTAATTCCAATTCTACTCAAACTATTCCAAAAACTTGAAGAGGAGGTAATACTTCCAAACTCACTCTGTGAGGCCAGCATTACCCTGATACCAAAACCAGACAAGGATAAAAAAAAAAAAAAAAAAGGAAAGAAAACTACAGGTCACTATCCCTGATGAACATATTAATAGATACAAAAGTTCTCAACAAAATACTAACAAACTGAATATAACACCGTGTTAAAATATACCATAATTAAGTAAAATTCATCCCAGAGATACTAGGATGATTCAACATATGCATGTCTGCCTTGGTGATGTCCTTTTTACAGTGAATCTCTCAGGAGTCCATTGAGCTTCTTGTATCTAGATGTCTAAATTTCTAGCAAGACCGGGGAAGTTTTCCTCTATTATTTGCTCAAGTAGGTTTTCCAAGCATTTTGCTTTTTCTTCACCCTCAGGGATACCTATGATTCTTATGTTTGAGTATTTTAAGTAACCTGATATTTCTCATTTCTTTTGATTCTTTTTATTTTTGACTTACTGGGTTAATTCAAAAGCCTTGTCTTCAAGCTCTGAAATTATTTCTTTTGCTTGGTCTAGTCTATTGTTAAAACTTTCCATCGTGTTTTCTATTTCCCTAAATGAATTTTTCCTTTCCAGAAGTTTTATTTTTTTTAATATATCTAACTCTTTAGTAAATTTTTCATTCATGTCCTGAATTATATTTCTGATTTCTTTGAGTTGGTTTTCTATTTCTCTTAGATATCATTAAGCTTCCTTATAACCTATAATTTGAATTCTTTATCTGTCATTTCAGTATTTTCATTTTGGTTAGGATCCATTGTTAGAGAGCTGACGTGATCCTTTGGGGGGTTGTTACATTCTGTTTTTCATAGTGCCGGAATTCTTACACAGATTCCTTCTTATCCAGAGACTGTCATTTCTTGTTTTTGAATTTTCTTTTGTTTAGATGAGACATTTCCCTCCCCCCCCTTTAAAGTTATGACTGTAGCATATGTTGGGTAAGGACCTTTGGCTTTGCTTGTGGGTACTTTGAGGAGGCCTAGGCTGTGAAAGAATTTTTTGATTGTAGATAGTTCTAGTGTGGTGGTTTTCTCAAATGCTAGTTATTTGTGGCCTGTAGTGGTGGTGTACTATGTATGTGGGCAGGTTTCCTGCCTCCTGTTGAGAAACGCAGATAGAAGTCTCGGGAATCTTATCTCTTTCCCCAGCCTTGTGCACTTCTAACAGTATGAATTACATTGGGACATCCAATGTAGTCTCCAGGCCATGCTTGCAGGTAAAAATCAGTCAAACCCTGTACAAGTGAATCAACAAATGATGTAATGGGCTGTACAAGTTGACCTCCCTACCAGTAGGTGGCGCTTGAAGAAGAAAGACAGCTGTGGTGGTGTTTGTGGGACCCATGCCTGGCCATAGTCAATCATGAGAAGCACTGGCAAGGCCCTGGAACTCTCAGGGGGTTGTTCTTGTGCTGAACCACTGCCAAGACGTATGAGAGGGGGTGAAGCTGGTCTTTCATCATTTCTTTTGATTTGTTTTATTTTTGACCTACTGGGTTAATTCAAAAGCCTTGTCTTCAAGCTCTGAAAGTGCTGGATTGAGCAGGGGAGGATCCCCAAAGGTGGGTGCATGTGCCATCTCAGGGGTTAGAGGTCAGCTCCCATCCACTGGGGGAATCCTCCAGGAAGAAGCAGAGGCACCCCCACCAGCCAAAGAACCTGCACATGGGGGAGGGGCAGTCCAGCATCCACAGTCCAGTGGGCGGGGATAGGGTCACTCAGCTCCCACTCGCCTTACTCAGCGAATCTCCCTTCTTCATCTGACCACTGTTACCAATCCCACAAGAAGGTTCACTGTTGCTCACTGCACAGAAAGGCAATTACTGAAACAATAAGGATTGTCAAGAAGAAAGGATTTATTACGGTGGACATGTCAACTGGGAGGAGGGAGGTAGGAACTGCCTCAAATCCACCTACCCGATCAACAGGCTCAGGTGGTTTTCTGGAGGTGAAATGAATAATACATGAGGGGAGTGAGCATCATTACGTGTTTGGAGTGGAGTGCAGGACATGCAAGTGCAGTGAGTAATCATGCTAGTACATACATCCCATGATCAAAAATGGTGGATAAGTCTCTCCCAGGGTGGGGATTTTAGCATTATAGTGAGCTAGGGGTTAATATTGGTCATTCTTTTAGCCCGTGTGCAGGCTTAGTGGGTCCTTGGGCACAATCTGTAGTGGGGTATTGCTTATCATGTCTCCTCCAGACAGACAGGTGGTGTAAAGCTTTGTAGTTATCTTGTGGCCACAAGGATGCTCCACTGTTACTGGGAAAGGAACTCAAAAGGGAATTCATCAGTGCAACAGAAAGTTACAAAGTTCTGGTCAGGAAATCTTACTGGCTGGGAACTTGAAACATAAGAGAACTACAAAGAAAAAAAACTATAAAAAATGTTTTCTTGTTTATGGAGCTGGTTACACCACCAGCAGCCGGTCAAACTGACCCAGCCAATCAAAGGACAACCACACTCAAGCAGCAAAACTGTTGCTGGTTGCAAACCTCTCTGCCCAGGACAGAAAGCATGGATTCTGCAGCCATTCCTGTTGCGGGAGCTGTGGCCTACATGTGTTCCACAGCACGGACTCACACCACAAGCTCCTCTCAGTTCTACCCACAGGGCTGCCTCCCCACTTGAAATCAGCTCACAAATCTCCCATCCATGCCCCTGAATGACATGATGGAGTCTTAGGAGTAAGGTATCAGACCTACAGATCTGTGCTCAGGCCCCCTGAACTCAAGCACTGACTGAAACAGGGAGAGACGGGCAGGGGACCATGGAATGCTCAAGCAAGCCTACTGCCATTCAGTTGCAGTTCAGCCGTAGGGTGGGTATATCCCTCTCTGTGGGAGCAGCCAGGCAGACAACTCTGGATCTGAACACCCCATGGTCCTGCAGCGGCCCACAGTTGTGTCAGTGTAAGTTGATTTGGGGGCATAAGAGATCACCCAGGTTCCTGTCTTTCTCCTTGCCCTGGCAGCGGGTCAAGCAGCAGCCTCAGGCAGAGCTTAGAATACTGGGGAAAGAGCTCCCCAGCTAGCTCTGTGCTCAGGTGCCCAGGGTTTGGAAGCCTGTGGAGCTCCACAGGAGCTCAAGCAGTTCCTCTGCGTGATGTCCTGGCAGAGGAGCAGCTCCTGGCAGCTCCCATATTACTCTGGAGGCCTGTGGGGGTCAAGGAACTCTTCTGTAGCTAAAAGTGTAAAGGCCTGAGGTGGAAATGTATAGCCCCAAAGGTCCCTGGCTTACCCCTTCCCTGGGTTTGAGTCTGGGGGCGTCTCAAGGCTTTCAGTGGTCCCGAGCAGACAGTTCAGCCTCTGCCTTCACCCTCAGTGTCTCCCTGTCACCTATCTGTTATCGTCAATCTTCTTTCTCCAATGATATATTCGACATATGGGTATTTGATGGCTATCCTGATTGCTCTCTGAAGAGAGGCACATCAGCTGCCTCATTTTGCTGGTCTTCTGTTATTCTTCACTTTTATGTTAAGTGTATTAATGTTGAGTCATTTTTCATGTATTCTTTATGTATTTATCATGATTGGATTTTACAGGCACCCACAAATAGCTTTTTAAACAATTTAGGTTGTAAGCATTTATATTTTTGTTTCTTCATTTCTGATAAAAATGGAATAATTAATATGATAGCCATGACATAGATAAGGAAAGAAGGAAATCAACACATATAAATAATGTAAAATTAGACAGGTTTAATTTAATCAAATTAAATAGCAGAATATGAAGGCATTTCATTAATTGTTTCACATGCAATAACGTTGACTGAGGGGGTTTCTGGATGAGATTAGCAGTAGAATTGGTAGACTGAGTATAGCAGGTTGCCCTCCCTGGTGTGGGTAGGTCTCATTCAATAAATTGAAACCCTGAATAGAAAAAATGGTTGACCCTTCCAAGAGTAAAAGGGAGCTCCTCCTGCCTGACTGCCTTCCATCTGGAAGATTGATTCTTTCCCACATTTGGTTTCAAACTGAAACATCAGCTCTTTCTGGGTTTGGAGCCTGCCAGTATTTAGACTGGAATCATATCCTTGGCTCTCCTGGGTCTCTAGCTTGCCTACTGTAGATCTTCGATCTTGTCAGCCTGCATAATTGCATGAGCCAATTTATTATAATAAGTCTCTTTACACAAACACACACACATACACATCCTGTTGGTCTGTTTCTCTGGAGAACCCTAATACAGTATCTTTTTTAAGCATTCTGTAATAGTTAAGAATAGTGCTTTTCATATTACTTTTGAATATTCTTTTCTAGTATAAATAATTTAGTAAAAATATGATATTGCTACTTACTTTTAAGGAGCTTAAAGTTATTTATTATTTTTCTAACCTAGTCCCCTTAGTGCCTAGCACAATCCTTGAAACATACAGGACCTGAATAATTATTTGCTAAATGGAATTAACCTGAAATAGAGTTTACAAAGTTACTATAATAGATTGGTTTGATACATAATTTTTAAGGACATTATTGTTATTCAACATGCTCCCTAGCTTCTACGTAATTGACTAGGTTCTAAATATTTTCCTGTAGCTTTATAAATTTGGTTTGTTTTATAACCTTTTTGATTTGCTGAGTATGTAGTTAAGAATTTTCATTTTTAATCATATATAAAACTATTCCTTCTCTTGCTATCCACCTTCTTTCTTTTTTCCGCTACAAGTACCTAGCCCAAACACAATATAAATCTAAAAACTAGAAACTTTTAGAATTTCAGATTTCTAAGATAATCCATTGATTTTACTGTCAAAAAACTACTTACAAGGAGGGAAGCTACTTTTAAAATACAGTTTTTTAAAAGTTGAGGGAAATGTAATGACTTTTTTGGTGTGTGGGTTACCTTCCTAATAAATTATTACCTCAGTTAATATCTTTGTTTACAGTATACTTCATCTTTTCAGTATCTTCAGATATATGTCTTAAGATTTTGTGTTTGGTTTTATTTTCTATCCCATAATGTAACATACCTTTATATGTGCAAACATAATAAACATGCTTCCTTCATTGAATATACATTTTCAGAACATTTTGAAATGGATTGATCATGTTAGCCTCCAAGTTATTAGTTTTGTTCTTACACCCCTGCCAAGCTACTTGGAAAATTAAACTAAAATTTTATATTTACATAGTTAAAATAGAATTTTCTAGTTAATTTAAAAAATACTAATATTCATTGTCTATTATATATTCTAGGCATTTACACTGTTTGCTACACATTTTATGGAACTGTGCCATATAGATGTTCTGTATCCTAATGTAGAAAACATGCATTTTGAAGTTCAGCATGTAAAGAATACCTCAAGAAATAAAGAAGCAATTTTGTATACCTACAAACTTTCTAAGGGACTCACAGAAGAAAAAAATTATGGTATTGTGTGTAGAAATTATACCTATACATTGAAACACTACATATTCTTCTAAGACAAACTTTTATTTCCCCTTTCTTGGCTAATCAATCAAAACAACTTCCCCTCTTGTTCTTTTGAGTGCTTATATTGTCTTAGACTGTATTTCCTGTGTCAAACTCACATTATACATATATTATTCTTACTTTTAAACTTATATGAACCAGTAACTATGTAGAAATATGACACATGAAGGCCCTAGAAATATTAGTTTCTATCCTTAGAAAAATGTAATTTAGTTTATATTTGCATGTTATACAATGAATTGAAAATTATATATTTCCTACACATTCTTTCAGTAGCAGAGTTCTTCATCTGTTTTCTCAGGTTCAGTGTACTTAATAATTAAATCTAAAATCTTAAAAGATAATGTATTATTAAACCATAGGATGTTCTGAAACTTGATTAGATACATTCTATCGAAATCATTAAATTTTACAGATTCAGAGAATTTTCAATTGATCTGTATATAAAAGTTCAAAAAATTATTTTAGCTATGGTTATGACCCTTTGAGGGAAAGAAAAATATCTTTGCTTGCTATTTGAAAAGGGAAATAAACTGGATAACTTATTTGTATCAGGTGTTTAATCTTTATAAGCCTCAATTTCATTTTCTATGAAACGGGAATAATTTTCCATATATGTAGAGTTGTGAAGATTCAATGAATTATCAAATGCAAACTGCCTAGCATAGTGTCTAGCAATTAATAACTTCTCAATAAATGTTGATATTGCTTCTGTTGCTTCTAAAGAAATAAGTACAGTAAACTCTTGGCACATAGTAGAGAGCCTATATGGCATTTATACAATAAAATTAAGCTCTGAAAACATGAGAATATAGTTAATACTTTTAATTTGCATAAAGAGTAGTCACCTACCATTACACCTTCTGAGAAATTCCTGTCTCATTGATATGCTAGGTAGATGAATGTTCAACTGTATTGTTACCTCTGTAACTAGATGTTCTCCTCTGCAAAACACATGTATCCTTTGACCTTCTATTAACCAACTGTATTTCTAATTGGAAGCTCAATGCTATTATTTTCTAATTACCTCTTTTTTTTCCTGCAATCTCAGAGATATGTTGAGAGGTAATTGATATTCTAATTTGCCTTATATATTTTGGAGAATTAATTAAATCTAATAATTGGCCAGTTGTCATCTAGAACTTTGGAAAACTTAATTTTGAGAATTGAGTTCTATATGCCTATGCAAGGGGAGCTTCTCTGTGAAGAAAAAATTAATACTAGTTAAAACAAACACAAAAATACCAGCAATAATAATATTGAATTCCATTTTATTTTGATAATTTTAGGATTAAAAGCTGCAGAGGTGTCATCACTTCCACCGTCAATTGTCTTGGATGCCAAAGAAATCACAACTCAAATTACGAGACAAATTCTAGTAAGAAACATTTTAGCAATAAGAATTATTTGTTCTGAGTTACAATGGGGCAAGGAAAAACTACATTAATATATAGAAAAATTTTCTTTTTAATTATTTGTTTTTCAAATTAAAGCAAATACTTTTAGTATACATTTTCATTATGGCTTTTGATCTAAATATATAATAATATTAATAATTAAAATATTTAAAATAAAAAAAAATTTCTAAGCAAAGAAAATCCATGTTACTTCTTAAAACATTTTTGGTTTGGCTGATTATAACCTTTCCCAGCAAATCAGCTAATAAGATAGGAGAAAAAAATTAAACAGTTCACTTCCTACAATAATTATTGCTATACTAACTTTATGATGAGAAAATATATCTATTGAAAGTGAACATTAAAAAGAAAAATAACTATATACAACATTTGAAATCTTTTTTATAGTGTTCAAAGGTCTTCCATCCATTATGAAATGTAAGCCTTATAACTCTTCATGAGGTAGTTGTCTTTCTAGTAAAAGATAAAAAATTGTAAAAAATTTTACTCTCATTTTACAGCTTCACAGAGATTAAGTGATTTGCTAGGAAGTAGTTGGTTCACATCTGTTGACTCAAAATTTGAAAGTTTTTAAAAAATCAGGTTGCTTTATAGTGTTTTAAAAATTTAATGTGTTCAGTGAACTGAGGTAGGTGCAGTGTGATATTTGCTTTAATAACAGTTTTCTGCATGTTTCACTCTTTCTTACCTGCCTTCCATTTATATTATATTCCTTCTTCCTTTGAATTCCTGGAGTGTCTCTGTGACTTCGCTTGCCTAATTACCTATTTGAATCCTTTCATCAGAAATTTTGACAGTGATCTAGTTCTGAAGAACCTATCATTACCCAATTCTTCAGATTTCATGTTGCCAAATTCCAACTATGGACCACTTCTCCGCTAGCCTTCTAGACATTGGCTTTTCTAATCATGTTTGAAAAATATTCAAAACTAATTTTATCTACTACAAATTCATATATTCTAACTATAGTTAGAATACTAGATAATTGGTGAGTTCTTTCTTCTCTAAATTGATGTATAAGAGTTGCATGTATTTTGGGGGTATGCATGATATTTTGATTTTGCATACAAAGTGTAATGATCAAACCAGGAAAATTGGGATATCCATCAATTGACATCTAGTTCCATCCATGTTGATGCAAATGACAGGATTTTATTTCTTTTTTGGCTGAATAATATTCCATTATGTATATGTATCACATTTTCTTTATCTATTCCTCTGTTGATGGACACTTAGTTTGATTCCATATCTTGGCTATTGTGAATAGTGCTGCAATAAACATGGGAGTGCAGATATGTCTTAAATATACTGATTTATTTTATTTTGGATCATATAGTAGTTCTCTCTTTAGTTTTTGAGGAACCTCCATACCATTTTCCGTAGTGGCTGTACTAATTTGCCTTCCTCTTTCTCCACATCCTCACTCGCATGTTTTTTGTTCAGTTTTTTTTTTTGTCTTTTTAATAAAAGCTATTTTAACTGAGTGAGATGATATGTCACTAAGGTTTGATTTGTATTTTCCTGATGATTAGTGATGTGGAGCATTTTTTTCATATACCTGTTGACCATTTGTATGTCTTCTTTTGAGAAATATCTATTCAGATCTTTGCCCATTTTTTAATTGGATTTTTTTTGCTATTGAGTTGTTTCATTCCTTATATACTCTGGTTATAATCCCTTGTTATGTGGACAGTTTGCAAATATTTTCTTCCATTCCGTAGGTTGTCTCTTCATTCTCTTGATAGTTTGCTGTGCAGAAACTTTTTAGCTTGATGTAATCCAATTTGTTTCTTTTTGCTTTTGTTGCCTGTGCTTTTGAGGTCTTACCCAGAATGACTTTACCCAGTTTCATAGTTTCAGGTCTTACATTTAAATCTTTAATCAATTTTGACTTTATTTTTGTATATGGTGAGAGCTAGGGTCTAGCTTCATTCTCTTGGCATATGATTATCCAGTTTTCCCAGCACCATTTATTGAAGAGACTGTCCGTTCCCCAGTTTATGTTCTTGACACTTTTGTTGAAAAATGAGTTGACTGTAAATGTGTGTGTTTCTTTCTTGACTCTCTATTCTATTCCATTGGTCTGTTTGTCTGTTTTTATGCCAGTATATGCTGTTTTGGTTACTATGGCTTTATAGTCTATTTTTAACTCAGGTAGTATGGTGCCTCCAGCTTTATTCTTTTTGCTCAGGATTGCTTTGACTATTTCAGGTCTTTTGTGGTTCCATATGAGTTTTAGGGTTTTTTTTTTTTTTCTATTTCTGTGAAAAATGTCATTGGCATTTTGATAGGGATTGCATGGAATCTGTAGATCACTTTGGGTAGTATTGACATTTTAGCAATATTTATTTTTCTAATCCATTAACAAGGGATATCTTTTTTGTGTCCTCTTCAATTTCTTTCATCCACATTTTATAGTTTTCCTTGTAAAGATCTTGTACTTCTTTGGTTAAATTTATTCCTTGGCATTATATATATATATATATATATATATATATATATATATTTTTTTTTTTTTTTTTTTTTTTTTTTTGAGACAGAGTCTCACTTTTTTGCTTGGGCTAGAGTGAGTGCCATGGCGTCAGCCTAGCTCACAGCAACCTCAAACTCTCGGGCTCAAGCAATCCTTCTGCCTCAGCCTCCCGAGTAGCTGGGACTACAGGCATGTGCCACCATGCCCAGCTAATTTTT
>CAUYSK010086966.1:0-13031 GCA_963575035.1 Avahi laniger | reverse complement strand
ACTCCTGGGCTCAAGCAATCCTCCTGCCTCAGCCTCCCGAGTAGCTGGGACTACAGGCATGCGCCACCATGCCTGGCTAATTTTTTCTATATATTTTTAATTGTCCAATTAATTTCTTTCTAGTTTTAGTAGAGACGGGGTCTCGCTCTTGCTCAGGTTGGTCTCAAACTCCTGAGCTCAAACAATCCACCCGCCTTGGCCTCCCAAAGAGCTAGGATTACAGGCATGAGCCACCGCGCCCGGCCTTATGTTTCACTTTTTGAGGAACCACCAAACTATTTTCCACAGCAGCTGTACCATTTTACATTCCACCAGCAATGCATGAGGTTTCTGATTTCTCCGTAGCCTTGCCAACACTTGTTATTTTCCATTGTTTTCATAGTAGCCATCCTAGTGGGTGTGAAATGGTATCTCATTGATGTTTCCTCCAAATCATTTTTAAACACATAAATTGGTTCCTTTTACTTCCCTGCTTAACATCCTTCCCCTTGCATTTATAATAACGCCAGACCTTCCCCTCAGTGCCTTCCATTCTTCTCACACACTCCACTCACCAAATACCATAAGCCTTCTCCTGTTTCCTCAGTCCAGGAAGGCAAAGATCACTGGCCTTGTGGTTCAGGGGGTTCAGATCCAAGGTCCATTTAGAAGTAAGTGATGAGCAGAGGCACTAAGTGCTAGGTATGGCGCCTGGCTCACAAGAACACCAATAAACGGTGCGCGTGAAAGAGAAAATCAGATGGATACCTAAAAGCCACCTTCTTGGTCAGGGATGACCACCTAAAGTATGTCCTCCCTCCCACTGCCATTTTCCTCTCTCAGAGCATCCTGTTCTTTGTCGAGCATCCTGTTCTTTGTCAAGCATCATGGCTCATCATGAGCTATGAATGGGTGCATTTCCCTGTTATGTTTGGTCTCCCCCACTAGACTGGAAACTCCACATTCACCCCATTATGCTGTGCCCAGCTCAGTGCCTGACGCTTAATAGGCACTGATTAATTCTTGAATGCATATATCATCATATGATCACAGAAAACAGAATTCCTTACTAATTATGCATTTGACATGAGAGGGTGGAAAGACATACTTTGAGTGTGGGTGTATGTATATTTTGCTAGATTATAGATTTGTCTAAACATTCCTCCTAATTTAAGATGTCAAATCTGAAGGTTCTTTCTTGGCTTGAATTTTTGAACACAGGCCAAGGCTGTTTTCAGATTCCTCAATATTCTCTCTTTTGCAAAACAGTTATCACAAGTATAAATGGGGCATCTTCTGTACATACTAGTTTTCATTGTTGGTTTATGCAGTTGAGTTGTGGGTGGGGAAGCGTTAATGTCTGCATGTGGCTTTACCCCAGCACTGTGGTGTCCCGGGGAGAGCCTGGCTTGTCTGAGTCAGGGTGGCCTAAAGCTCCTCCCCAGCCACTGTCTCTGTCTCAGCTATGTTCTGTTTATTTCAGAATTTTTCGCTTGTTGAACACATTTCTATTCCTCAACTCAGCATCTGGAAGGTACATTAAAAAGTTAGTGGAGGCATCTTAGCAAGATCCGTAACAATATTCACTTTCATCCTGAAATTTTCTCTTGTTTTTTCCCCAACCCTCATCATTCTCCCACCTCAACCCTAAATACTCCTGGTAATTACTGGAATGAGGTGTATTAAAAAGCATGGACTCACTCATTTGGTTCTGTCAACTCCGTGTGGCCAACGTGTAGAAGAGCTTCTCTTCACCCAGGCCTTCTCCTTCTGGGGCTGGTTAATAAACCCATGGGCCTGATTTCGGCCGAGTCACCCACTTGGGAGTTCGGCTGTTCATTTGATGCTCATTCGCTGAAAGCTCCTTGAGGACAAGGCACCATGTTGACTCATTTCTGTCCTCCTCAGCATCTGGGTGGAGTGCTAACTAGCGTGGTTCTGAGACCAGCCAGATGGTGCCACACGTTCTGTTTTGTGTGGGAACCACTAAGCATTAGCAACTAGCCAGTGACCAGCAGGGATTAGCAGTTTTTAGGCTCCACTAATAATTTAATGTGCTAAATGAGGATCCCGTGCATCAGCCAACGAAATAACTTACAAAGATGGAAACAGGCCTGTTGACACAGGTGCATTTTATTAATTAGTATACTGTTTGGGGGATTAGTAAAAATGTTAGTATTTCCAGGATTATTGTGAACGAGGGATAAGAAACTTATCTTTTTATCTTCACAACCATATGGTTTACTGCTTGATGTGTTTTTTTCTGTTTTTAAATTGATTTTTAGTAAGTACAGAACTTTTCTTGCAGAACTCATTATTGATTTTATTATGCAGGTAAATGGAAAAAGTATTTACTTCATATAATACTTTTATTGTAACAAAAAATTCTAGAACATATCAGTGGTATTATTTTTAAGTAAGAGGTACCTGTGATGCATTTCTTTTTATTATTCAATCACTCATTTATACATTCTTCTGAAAAGAATGAGAATTATGCCTCTACAAGTCCCAGGCTCCAATCATGACTGGAGCAGCAACTAAGAAGGGAAGAAAATTTCTTGAGGATCTTTTCTGTGCCAGGCACCAAAAAGTGCTTTATTTTGTACATCTCATGTAAGCTACAGCCTCCTTTCTAAGAAGTGTGCAGTCTGAGGTGACTGTCTGCTTGGAAGAGACCCTTAAAGGAATAATTCTCCCACTCTTGTATCTTAGTCTTCAAGTATCTGGCCCATGGTGGATACTCAGTAAGTGTGACTGACCTGAATATGTGACGACAAGTGATGAAGCAGGGATGAGTACAAGATGCTGTGGGACAGAGGCAGGGGTGACTTTCAGAGCGCCTCTCCACTATACCCAGGGAAGCTGACCTCTGAGCAGACTTCAAAGGATGACAGGAGGGAGAAGAGTGTTCCTGGCAGAGGGAACTGTGTGTGCAAAGGCCTGACAGGGGATTTATGAGTAGGTCATTGTGGAACATGGAGTGCCCAGGGGCTGGGCATGAAGCTGAGCTGTGAAGGACTTCTCTGGCCAGCCCAGGACTTCAGATGTACATCCTGTTGGCAGCAGGGAGCCAGTGGAGATGTTTCATCTCTTTCAACCTCCATCAAGTTAGCCCTTCACTCTATAACCTGGCCTAAGTGGTAGTCCCATGTCAATTCAGCTCCTTGCCTTTCTATTTTACTTTAATTACATGCAGAATGTGCTGTGAAACCTAATTGGAATAGAGAAAATGTGATGGAACTCTGCAGCCTATGGGGCAGGCCGGTTGATCCTCACCTTATGATGTACTTACTATGATACATTTAAATAGTTCCAGTTATTTGGAGCTTTTAGGTGACTTCATTTCTCTGAATACTAAATACTTAGCTTCCCTACATCTGCAGTTAATTTGTTAAGAGACCTTAATGAGAAACTTCAAACAGTTTGAATGTCAATTACCAAAAAAGTGAGGTTTTCAAGTTCCAGTAATCTACCCATATTGGTTAGTGGAACATAATCCCAGGTGGATGTAATTTAACACAGATGACATTCCAGAGCGTCAGTTACAAAGAATTTATATATTTCGGGACTAATAAGCTGGCTACAGCTGAGGCTGCACTTGCAGGATTGTCTGTAGTTATGACTTATGTAGCACCAGCTCCATGCTCAGAGCTTTCTATTCACCAAGATCACACTGGTTTCTGGGTTTGGGCTGCTGCTTTTGAATCTGAAGAGATCCAGAAGTTACTATCTACATTAAAAATATGTTGAGAATATAGTAAATATTGTATTAGTTCTAATTTTTAATCCTACATTTTTGAGAGGAAAAAGGTATTAATGATTCACTCTTTATCATAGATTTAAAATGGTATAATCTTAAATTTCTGAATCAGAAATCCTGATTTGTTTCTTGCCACTCCCTCCTTTTTTCTGTGTTCCTTCTTTTGTCTCTGTTTTTTTTATTTTTTTTTTGAGACAGAGTCTCGTTCTGTTGCCCGGGCTAGAGTGCCGTGGCATCAGCCTACCTCACAGCAACCTCAAACTCCTGGGTTCAAGCGATCCTACTGCCTGAGTCTCCCCAGTAGCTGGGACTACAGGCATGTGCCACCATGCCCAGCTAATTTTTCTATATATATATTTTTTAGTTGTCCGGCTAATTTCTATTTTTTTTTTTTTTTTTTTTTTAGTAGAGATGGGGTCTCACTCTTGCTCAGGCTGGTCTCGAACTCCTGACCTCGAGTGATCCTCGCACCTCGGCTTCCCAGAGTGCTAAGATTACAGGCTGTCTCTGTTTTTTTGATTAAGATAAAATGTGTGAAGAAATGGTTGAATATGTTGGTGAGTATTATTTTGACAGAAAGTAAAACAAAAAGCACACAGAATAGATTAACTTTGCATTTTCTCTGCAGGTCAGTTAGTGGGTGTGTGTCATCCTTAGTTGTTTGTGCTACCAAGTAAATAATTTTTGGCAGCTGATTTAGCTTTCACCACTTCTAAGCCTATGACACATGATCTTGGAAGATCTTTGGTCTTAAAAAGAAAAACTGTGTGTGAGTTTGAAGTTCAGTTTTGTTGGTTTTTGAAGGCTTTTTTATGTAAGCCCTTTATGTGGAATTTTATTTGAATTGAAAATTCTTATGTTTTCAGACTAGTTAAGAATCTGCCACATTGAACTGTTTTTCACATCTTTGGCATTTAAAAAAGTTAATTTGCTTTTTCTGTTTTTAAAAGATACTGAAAAACTAAGATTCCTCCCTAAGCATTTAAAATTTATTAGTCAACTGCTTTTGAAAATTGAAAAATTATTTTTAGTTTGTATGGTTTTAGGTTTTTTTTTTTTTAGGAGAAATAAAGTTGCTAAATAATCTTAAACCTGCATTCATCTATGTAGCCTGCCGTAAGTTACTTCTAAAGTGAAGAAAATGGTCATAAAAAGTTAGATATACCTGAACATGTGAATTTCATGTATTTTCTGGTAGTCAGCCATGTTTAAAGGCATCTAGGAATTGTTTTCTTTCAAAAGCAGCCCATCAGTGCTGTATTTGACATGTTGTGTGTTGTTAAAAGTTTACATAAATGCAGGAGTACTAAAACGTGAAGTTTACAGAACCCATTGGAACATTTTTACATGTGTTGCTAACATGATCACTTTGCCAAGTACAATAATCTTTGTGTTGTGAACTTGTGTACAAACTGATGGCTGGCATATCTGATTGGAATGTGAAATTTAATATTTTCCACTAGTTATTTCCCAACATGGATCATCAAAACCCATTAAATATATATATTTAAGTAAAAATATAAAGGATCAGTTGCTTAATTAGCTTTACAGTTGTGCAATTTAGGAAGTGAATTCACCTCACACCTCCCTTCAGAGAGACGACTTGATGACTTACTCCTAGTTTCTGTAAGTAACATAGTAGAGCCTATTTGGATTAATCAGTGGCCTTGGGAGTTGGAGCAATCATTTGAAATACTGAGTGGGAAAGTTCCTTGAACTTGGAAAAGTCAGAAGGCCCGGAGTGAGAGACATGTCCTCATCCTTTCCCTGGTGGCTCCTCACCTGTGAAGTTGCCCCAGGGCGGTAATAAAATTGTAGGAGCTCACTTTATGTGTAACCATTAGCAGCCTGAGAATTCAGCACTAGCTGCCTCTCATACTTTAAGACACTGGAAGGTGTCATTTATAAGCACAGAGGGCCTGCAGGAAGGCAGAACAGGCTTGTAAACCGGAGCCTGAGGCTCTGGGCAGCAATCAGTTTGTAATATAGTTTAAAGTCTTAGGTTATCAGAATCACAAATGGGCCTTTAAGTGTTGCAGGCAAATCCCATGAAACATACGTCTATAAAAGGCGAATACAATGGCCAGTTATTTCCTTCTCATTATTGTGATATTGTTATTTTCTGTTTCTTCCTTTGTTGCATTGAGGAGGAGGGAAGGGAAGGGGCTAGTGCTGTAAGTGTAAGAAGAAAAATTGTAAATTGTTAGTTGAAAAGTTTACCATGAGGAAGGTTCTAAGTGTCACAGCTAATATGGACCTTTTTACCTCCAAAGTGCTACTGCCACACACTTCCTGCTGCTCTATGCTGCTGGCTCTGAATTCCAAGGCTGGGGCAGGTGTGTGTGACAGAGAGAGCCCTTAGGGTCAGGGGAATGGGGAAGCATTTCCAGCTTCCATTTGGCTCATGTGCTAGAGGGTACAGATTCTTGGCCGTCTGTGGGAATAACAGCTGTCCCTGACAGTGGACCATCCTGGCTTTAGTATTTCTGTTGACAATGCCAAGAGTGGTTCTTTAACTGAAGCCATGAAGAAAACCGAAGATTAGGTGAGAATTCAGGAACCTGTTCTATAGACTGAGAACAGTCTATAGAATCTATCTGGGCATAGTGATCTGTGTATCCAGGGTGCTCCAGGCTTTGTCTCCTGACAAGTACAAGTGTCCTATTTAAATCTCAGGGTCCAAGTCCCCACCTGTCTGCCCATCCTGCCTCCTCCAGGTGTTAGATGTGATATCTGAATTGCCTCTAGTTGGCTCCTATCCCCTCCCCCATTTGGTCGGAGCTGTCCCTGCTGAAGGGTGTTGTCCTCCTGCTTGTGGGTCCTGTTGTAACAGAGGGAATGGCCTTAAAAAGGGTGATATGTTTTACGAGCTGTCTCTTTAAAACCCCCTTAACCTTTTTGGACATTAAAATCTGCATTCCTGCCCAAGGCCAGTAATCAGAGGGGCAGGGCAGTGTCCTTTGTTTTTTTTGTATCACAGGAGATGGCTCAGTACAATTGTCCAGGCAGAGATCAGGAGACTGTCTTCACCAGAGATGCTGTAGTTAAACAGCAATAGCCTGAAGCTGAAAACTCCTATTGAAAGCTCTATATTTCTGCTTATAGATAGGAGGATGGTACTTTAAGATGAGAGTCTTCCTCTTTACCAGCAAATTAATAAACTTCTCTTTCCTTTCCCTCAAACTGCTTATACTCATTCTTGGTTTGGCCATGGGGCCAAGTACCAAACTTGCCTTGAGAGACACTGGTTCCATCTGCATCCCCTTTTCTGTACTGTGGACTTTACTGCTAGTCTCTTTCTCTGGTCAATAGGAAACATTTCTTCTGATTCTCAAGGGCAGCTCAGAAGGGCTCCCACAGAGTAAAATATAGGCCTTCAGCAATATTTCTGTCCTTCATCTCAAAATCCACTTCTTTCCAGAGGACACAGTTGGAGTTAGGCTGGAGAGAGGTGGCCACACCCCAAGAGATCAACATCAGCTAGGTGAAACCACTACACCTTCTGGGCTGTCAACAGAAAAGAACCCAAGCTCTCTAAAATAATTTAAAGAGGTTTATTTTGAGCCAAATTTGAGGACCATGGCCTGGAGCCGCACCCAAAAACCCTTGAGCAAGTAGATTTGCCGTGGTTGGGTTACAATTTGGTTTTATACATTTCAGGGAGACAGGAAGTACACATAAAGTTGTAAATCAGTACATCGAAGGTGTACATTTGTTTGGTCGAAAAAGGTGAGACATCTCAGGGGGGGCTTACAGATTATAGGTGGGTTTAAAGACTCTTTGATTTGTAATTGGTTAAAGAAATGAAGTTTTGCCTAAAGGTTTGGAATGTTTTTAAGTTAGGATAAGGAAATCTGTTAATTAGAGATAAGCCAACAGCCATATACCCAGACTCAAGTGAATTGTTATGTAAATTGAGGACCTACAGGTATGGTTTAAGCTTTGTCTCGCATAGCCTTAGGCCTGTTGATGAGTTACAAAGGACATCTCTGAGACAGAAGGGGGGACATGATGAGGGGGAACGTCTGACTTCCCTTCTCATGGCCAACAATGGTATTTCTGGTGTCCTCTTGGCCAAGAGGGGGTTTATTCAGTCAGTTGGGGAGGGCTTAATATTTTATTTTAGTTCACAGGGCCCTGGACTCCTTTAGCTCAAGGTTCCTGTTTTAAGCCCCATTCCTTTTTAAGCCTTCTTCCTTTACCAAGGAGATTTTATACTGGTCCTCTCTCAAGGATCTCAAAACGTTCTAGCACCTTTCTGCTTGCAGACAGTGTTTATTGGTTTGAATGTAACCTCTACTAATGAACCTGTTCAGAGTCACCAGATACAGAGTCTTGTCCAGTTTTGTTGTCAGAAAGGCTCCGCTCACTCCCACTGGCTCTGAGAAGTACCCGGAGGTAGTTGGATGTGACTTTTCTACTTAAGTAGTCTTGCTTCCCTGTGAGTGTTACCAAAAGTTTGACACTTGTCCCCGAGGCCACATCAGAAGAACGAGGGCAAGTAGTTTGAGGAAAAGGAAAGAGCAGTTTATTAATTTGCCAGCAAATGGAAAGGATGGAAGACTTTTGTCTTAAAATACCATTGTCCTATTCGTAAGCAGAAATACAGAGCTTTTAAAAGGAGTTTTCAGCTTAGGGCTATGGGTGTTTAACTACAGTTGATGGGTCTGATGGACCCCATCTCCAGCGAAGACAATCTTATGACCTCTGCCCAGACAATTCCATTGAGCCATTTCCTGTGGTACAAAGAACACTCCCCTGCTCCTCTGATTACTGGCCTCAGGCAGGGATGCAGATTTTAATTCCCAAAAAGAGTTGGGGGGAGTTTTAAAGAGATACCTTATAAAACATTTTATCCTTTTTTCAGGCTGTTCCCTCTGTTACTTGATGATGGGGCCCAAGCAGGAAGTGGATTGTTTCCATCTAGCAGAAGCATGTTTTGATGCTGGGTACAAATCCTCATCTTCTGCTTCAGATGCAGCTTGGGGCATTACTTGTTTAATTGTCCTGTAAGCCATTCAAGCAATGCTTTTCTGAAAGGGGTATTAACCTGTTAAATTGTAAAATGCCTCTTTCAAACCCATACTTTTTAAAAAAATGATTCCTCTTCCTCTTTCTTTACTCTGGAATCACTAATCATGCAAACATTAATGTATTTGGGAGAAGTGGCCTTCCTGGAGTTGAGGGAGGCTTTAGTAGGGCTGCTGGTTAGTACAGTCCCTGAAAAAAAAATGACTATTTATAACACAGGCACCAGGCTGGTAGGAATGCAGAGGGTTCAGAGAAGTGCTAAAAGTGGAGAGGTTGGGTGCAGGGGAGTGCTGGCAAGGATGAACTTTGCCTATTTCACAAGTTTTGACTAAAGTAGTTCTGAATAAGAAAAGCGTTTGATGGAATCTTACCTAGTACAAAGACATATTATTTTTGGCCTCTCTTTTTACTTCCCTCCTTTTGTTCTTTCACCTTTCCCCTGTGACCTACCCTTCCAGCTGAGCCCTCTTGTTCCCATTTGCCCCTTACTGTTGATCTTAAACCCCAGCTCTGCCGTCTCTTAAATCCTGTTCTGGTTTCTTAGGGAAGACTACAGTCCCTTGAGCTTTTTATACATGCCAAGCACTGTACTTTATATACATTAGTATTATCATGAGGAAAGTATTATTTTGCCTATTTTACAGATGAGGAAAGTGAGATTACGGGAAGTTAAGTGACTTATCTAAATTTATGTGCCTACTAAGGGATGGCACAGGAGCCAAACCCCTATTTCTGAAGCCCATTTGCTGAAACACTACGTTTCAGCTATCTAATGTAGACACCTTTTGGAAAGGAGTACTCTTTTACTGTTACCAAAAAAGAAAAGAGATACTAATGTAAAATGCCTATAAATTGAGGATACATTAAATAAATTATGGGATAGTCATACCTTAGTAATGATGTAGCTGTTTAAAGAATACAGTAGTTCTCATGAATGGTAGAGTAGCTTGATTGCACTAATCCCATTGTGTTTTGTGTGGATTTATAAGATCTGTACAAAATATTTTTAAAAACCAACTGTTGTACCAGAGAGCAAGCAAAATCAGTCTGGAACTCGAGGGGAATCTACCTTGAAAGACAAGCTGCAGTGGATAAGGTTTGCAAGATCCTGGCTTTTAACCTGAAGGTACTCCCAAATCCTCCTAACTGTGACCACAGCCTTACTGTATTGAGGTGTTGTAGGGCAGAGGTAGAGACTGGCAGAGCAGTCAGAAAGTTAGGAGGAAAATCCCAGAGAGGAGGGAGCTATAGAGGAGGTGAACACCAAAATCTGCATATAAAATGACACAAATCCTTGGCTGGCCACTAAACTATGTGGGTGCAGAGGAGATCCCAGAGGCCTGGTGAAAAAGGAGTAGCTGTAAACTGAAAGAACTGGGCAAAGATCTTGGCTACTGCCCACCATAAGGGAGACAGAATTTGTTGCTTGTGTTCAGCCACATTAGCTGTCTACTAGAACGAAAATCACGCTTCAGAGGAATGTACAGAATCCAGTGTCTCTATAACATATCATTCAGAATGTCCAGTGTCCTGTAAAAACCACTAGAGGAAGAAACAGGGTTGAGGGGGCAGATAATAGAAGCCAACTTCTAAATGATATAGATGTTTCAATTAACAGACAAGGACTTTAAAGCATCTATCATAAATATGTTCTAGGACTTAATAGAAAATATATACACAATGAATGAAAAGATAGGGAATATCAGCTTAGAAATAGAAGCTATGAAAAAGAACTCAAAGATTAGTGGTTGCCAGAGGCTGTGGGAATAGGGAGGGAATAGGAAATGACTGCTTAATGGATATAGGGTTTCCTTCTGGGGTGATGAAAATGTTCTTGAGCTAGTGATACATGCACAACATTGTGAAATGTACTATATGCCACTGAACTGTATACTTTAAAATGGTGAAATTTATGATGTGAAAGAACTTAGAAGTATAGTAACTAAATTGAAATTTTACCACTGAGCTTAATAGCAAAATTCAGATATCAGAATAATAGTCAGGGAACTAAAAAATAGATCAATACTAAGTCCTCACTTTCAGGAATAGAGAAAAAGATTGAAGAAAAGTGAATATAGAGCCTCAGAGACCTGTGGGGCAATTTCAAGCACTCTAAAGCGTATAGTTGGAGTTTCAGAAGGAAAGAAGAGAGAGAATTTGGCAGAAAAAAATATTTGAAGGAGTAATGGTCAGGAACTTTCCAAATTTGATAAAATACGTAAACATACTGATCATTCAACAAACCCTGAGCAAGATAAATTTAAAACGTACACATACACATAAGAGTCACATTGCTGAAATCCAAAAATAAAGAGAAAGTATTGAAAGCTACCTGAGAAAAAAATGATACATATAAGGGAACAAGGATATGAAGACTTCTTATCAGATTTATCAGAAGCAATGGCAAATACAAGGTAAATGTAATGAAAGAAAAAAAATGTCAATGTAGAAATTTATGTCCAGCAAAAATATCCTTCAAAAACAAAGCCAAAAAAGACCTCCAATTAAATAAAAACTTAATTCGTTGCAAGGAATCTGCACTACAAGAAATGCTAAAGGAATTTCCTTAGAGTGAAGGGAAGTAACTCCCAGTGATAACTTGGATCTACAGGAAGGAATGATGATCACCAGAATGATGACAGAAATAATCAGGGAGACCTATATGTGTTGATGTGAGCATGTGATAGTAATAATAATAACTATTTATATAGCAGTTAGTATTCTGAATGCCTTAGATACATTAACTCATAACTTAGAACAATCCTGTGGAATGGGTACCATTATTATCCTCATTTTACAGAGGTGAACACTGAGGCACAGAGTAACTTGACCATTGTCAGACAACTAGTCAGTGGGAGGGACAGGATTCAAGCCCAGCATTCAGACTCCAGAGGCTGTTCTCTCAACCGCTATGTCAAACTGAACAAATAATAAGATACATCATTACATGTACAAAACAGTGTGCATATTACAATCCCATTTGTGTAATTAAAAGCACATATAAAGGTATTCAGTTTTTTTCAGGAAGGATGCACAAAGGAAGCCTTTAACAGTGGTAACCTTCCCCATGGAAAGGGGGAAGAGATGGAGAACTTGTAGTAAGGAAAGGGAGACTAAATTATTATTCTGTGCTCTCCTAGATCATTTGAATATTTTTTAATGTGCATGTATCACTTTTATTTTTTAAATAAAATTTTAAATGTCATGAAATAGACATTTAAAAATAGAGATACTTGATACGAGGTGGAAAAATAATGTTCTGTCTCCATCTTATAAGGAATATGACAGAAGTGAAGAAAATGTAGACTGGGAGTCTGGACGGACACTGGGTTTGTCTCCTACCTTGTCAACAAGACAGCGCGCCATGTGACAAAGGCTGTGAAGGAGGTGTCTGATAGTGTTCTCTGGCCCCTGAACCTTTTCTTCCTTTCCTGCTGCTGCTTTCCCATCCGCAGACCTCCTCATTCATTCAGGAGACAGCTCCAGGGAAACACCGCAACACTCCCATTCCCATGTGCAGTGTGGCTTAGTCTTACTCCGATGCGAGTGGCTGCTGAGGGCACCAGAGCTGGTTCTGCTCCTGGGGTCTTCATGTCCTGAGATTATGGCACCATCACTTGCTCTCTCACCCAAGCTAGTCCCCTGAGAGTCCTCCTTGACTCACCTTTTTAACAATCGCCAGGTACATTTCATCACCAGGTCCTGCTGGTTGACTCAAGTCTTTCTCTAATCTGCCTGCTCTTTCTGTCGTCCTTTTTATAATCCACCCTGCCCTCCCAGGGTTGCAGTGACGCTTCTCCGTTTGCAAGGTGAGGTCCCAGTCTTTAGCCTAGGCCTTCCTAGGCTGGCCCTGCCCCAGTCCTGCCTGTCTCCCATACCTGGGCTCCAGCTGCACCATTTCAGGCTCCTTTTACCACACTTTCACACCTCCTGCCTTTGCTCAGCTTCTTCCTTTTTCCTGTATTCCCTCCTTGTCGTCTTCACACAGCAAATCATTCTCAGCTCCAGAAATGCCTCGTCCTAGAAGCCTTACCTATTCCCTACCATGCTGGACTAAGTGGTCTTGCTCTCTTCTCCCATAACTCTTGTAAAAATTAAAATTAGTGGTTCTGGATTCTCTTTTTTTTTTTTTTGAGACAGAGTCTCACTCTTTTGCCCGGGCTAGAGTGAGTGCCATGGCATCAGCCTAGCTCACAGCAACCTCAAACTCCTGGGCTCAAGCGATCCTCCTGCCTCAGCCTCCCGAGTAGCTGGGACTACA
>CAUYSK010086965.1:0-12931 GCA_963575035.1 Avahi laniger | reverse complement strand
TCTCTACTAAAAATAGAAAGAAATTAGCCAAACAACTAAAAATAGAAAAAATTAGCCGGGCATGGTGGCACATGCCTGTAGTCCCAGCTACCTGGGAGGCTGAGACAGGAGGATGGCTTGAGCCCAGGAGTTTGAGTTTGCTGGGAGCTGTGCCACGGCACTCTAGCCCAGGCAAGAGAGTGAGACTCTGTCTCAAAAAAAAAAAGGATAAAGTCCTCATGGGTTCACTTTCAGAATAACTGGAGAGACAGACAGTAAAGAATAAAGGCATGACACACTTTCATGTAACAGCGACGCAGAAACTAAAGAAACGTAAGGTGACAATGTGCTGGAGGTGTGTGTGTTGCATTATTAGGATTTTTACTGGGAATTCACTTTTTCTTTGCTTTCCTTGGAGAAGATGAGAGTGAGGGTCTCTTTGTCCCCTCCTCTGGCCTCTTCAACTCATTTTGGCAGCTCAAGCCTCAGAAGGCAGCGTCCTGGGATTGGGGGGAGAGGCGGCTGTAGAGCCAGCCCCTCGGAATTTAGTTAAGAGGGGGATATGATATTTAGATACTGCATTGGAAAAATGGAAATAGGTACTGAGAAAGCCTATTTGTCGTCTTCCCTGGGTGTAATAATACTTCCCCCCTCCAAATTGATTTTTCCTTTGTTCTTCTTGCACACCCTCGCTGCATTCCTAACTACTTATTCTACGGACATTCTGTGTGTCCGCTGTGTGTCAGGCACTCTTCTAGGGGCAGAGAACAGACAAGCAAGGAACATTCTCGGCCCACAGGAGTCCCTGCTGCACAAAGCTTGTAAACAACAATCGCTTCATTTTATCTTTGCCCTCAACATTGTTTTTGAGATTCATCTATGTTGATTCACGTAGCTCTTTTAGCCCCAAGGGGGCAGATATGAACAGTCCCATTTTACAGATGCAAAAACTGTGACTGCTCAGGGAAAAATGAGAAGCTCTGTGCAGACTAAATCCCAGGACGCCACCGGGCCACGTGCAGCGGCGCTTTCGGCCCCTCTCGATCCCACCCGCGCACACTGCCCCCCTCGCTCCCTCCCAGCCGCCGCCGCGCCGGGTCCACGTGTGTGTGTCTGTGTGCGGAATGGGGACGGGGGCGGTGCCGCCGGAGGGGTGGGGTCCGGGCTAACGTCACGGGCAGTGCTGCCCAATCAGCGGCGGGCTCGCGGCCCCGGCGCTGGTATTGGGGCAGCGAGGGGGCAGTTCTCTATAACGCGGTCTCCGGGAGCCAGCGGGGAAGAAAGAAGCCGAGCGGGCGGAAGGCGCCCTCCCCGCCGCCTGGGCCCGGGCACCGGGTGCCGGGCCCGGGGTCCTTCCCGCCTCCCGCGGCTGCCGGCCGCTTTGTTTCCCCCGCCTTTGCGTTTCGGGCGACTGGAGAGGGGCTCCTGCCGGGGCTGCGCAGGGAACGCGGAGGCAAAAGGGCGGCCGACCGCGCCGGGACACGCAGGGACCCAGGAGTCCGGCCGCCGGGAGGGCCGCGTGACGAGATCGAAGAGGGAGCCAGAGCTCTGCGGCCCCGGGTTGCGGGCCGGGGGCGCCCGTGAGCAGAGACCTCCCCGTCGAGGGGGGGCGATGTTCCCCTCGCCGGTGGGCTTTTCTGGCAGCCAGGGCATCCCGCCGTTGGGACCGGGGCCCCCTCAGTGGGCATACCCTCAGGCTGCTCTATGGAGACTCTGTGCCCCGCTCCCCGCCTGGCAGTGCCGGCGTCCCCACGAGGGTCGCCCTGCTCCCCCACACCCCGGAAGCCGCGTCGGGGGACCCAGGAGTTCTCTCCGCTGTGCCTGCGTGCCCTTGCCTTCTATGCCCTTGCCAAACCCCGGGCGTCCTCTCTGGACCTGGGGCCTGGGGAGCTGGCGGCGCGGACACCCGTGCTGCTGGGCCCTCGCGCCCCCCCGTGCACTGGCGGCTGGGCCCCGGATGGCCTGAAGCACCTTGGGGGACAGGCCGGGCCGTCCAGCGATTCGAACTCCCCGGCCACCGAGGATGCCGACGACGTCGCAGTGTACCCGGGCGCCGGAGAGGAGGAAGAGGGCGGAGGCAGTTTCCCGCACTTAGGCGCTCGCTCCTGTGCACCTCCGGGTCGCTGCCCCGCGCCCCAGCACTCTCGGGAATCTACGACCAGCTTCGCCTCGTCCCCGCCTAGGCCAGCCCCGGGTCTCGAGTCCCAGCCTGGCCCAGCCGCCAGCCCACCTCAGGAGCCCAATTCCCGGCCTCCGTCGCCACCTGTGGGCCTCTCCACCGAGCCCGCGGGTCCCGGGGCGGCGCCGGAGCCGTCCCTGCCGGGCCAGACAGCCGCAGTCGATGGAAACCCCCCGCCAGCAGCCCCCGAGGCACCAGCCACTAGTCCCTCGACGGCCAGCACAGCTCCGGCCGCGCCGGGCGATCTCCGCCAGGAACATTTCGATCGTCTGATCCGCCGGTCTAAACTTTGGTGTTATGCGAAGGGCTTCGCCCTGGACACTCCTAGTTTGCGTCGGGGGCCTGAGAGGCCGCCAGCGAAAGGGCCCGCCCGGGGAGCCGCCAAGAAGCGTCGGCGGCCAACGCCCCCTCAGCGCAGCGCGCAGCCCCGCCGTCCTGCGCCCACGCTCCCCACCACGAGCACGTTCAGCCTCCTCAACTGCTTCCCCTGCCCCCCGGCCCTGGTGGTGGGGGAGGACGGAGACTTAGGGCCAGCATCCTCGCTTCGCCTCCAGGGAGACTCTAAGCCCCCGCCTGCCCATCCGCTGTGGAGGTGGCAGATGGGGGGTCCTGCTGTCCCTGAGCCCCCTGGCCTCAAATTCTGGGGGATCAACGTGTAGGAACTCTGAGCGTGGGACCTGTTCTGCCAAGGGGGAAAGTTGGGGCCATGGCCAAAGTACCGACTCGAGAGAGCCCCGTTCCTCACGTTTGTCTGTTCCCTTCCTTTACGTTTTATGGGCTGTGGACAGAGGGACTTCAAATGACAGTGATCTTCAAGCACCTAAGTGATTGGGGTGATATTCCCTCCCCTCATCCTTTGCAGAACCAAGGGCTGGAGTCAGGAGGCTTAACAGAAAAAAGCTGAATGACACAGATTCCTATCCCTCCCTTCCTTCTTGGATCTCTGAGGGCAGGGCCTTCACCCCAGTGGCAGTAAAGGAGGCCACCACTCAAAGACCAAAAAGAGGGGGGCGGGAGAGAGAGAGTGTCCTCGGTGATGGACAAACCGGTTGTTTCTGTGTCTGTGGGAGCCTAGGGGTTTGGGGGCTGTGGTGGGCGTGGGGAGGTGATTGGCAGCTCCCTGGGGGTATCCCCCACCCCCACCGTCCAGGCCTTTAACCCTTTGATTCCCTCAGGCCTTCCCTAGCCCCCTAGCACCACCTGAGCCTTAATGGGGAGGGAGCAGTTTGGGCAAGGGGAAGATCACCCCCATCCTGTTCTCTTTCTAGGCACCCCCCAGCTCAAGTGACCCCTAATTGGTGAGATCTTCAGTTTCAGCCACTAACCTTTCCTTTTTGTCCAGTTTTGGAGGTTCCTCCTTCAATTTTCCCTGTTTGCTTTCAGTTTATAAGATCTGGTGGGTAAAAGAGACCCCCCCCAACACCTTGATTAATCAGCTCCCTCTTCCAGTTTAATCCTCACTCTTAAGGGCTGAGGGACCTTCTCTTCTGGGAAAGTGCAGACTTTGCCAGGGGAAGGGGCAAGAGACTGTCCCAGGGAAAGTAATGGAAGGTGGAAGAAATCAATAAAATCAGACCAAACAAGTCGCCTTTCGAGGTCCTCTCCACCGATTTATGGATGGGAGGGGGTGGAGGTAGAGGGCAGGAGTGAGTCCATTCTTTGGACACCCGAACTCAGCCTTTTTAAAGGGTGGAGACAAAAAAAGCCGCTTTTTGCAGAGGGGGTAAACGAAAGGTCTCTTGACCCAACTGCAAGGTCCCCTGGGGTTTGAAGGGGCAAAGGTGGGATTTGGATGGGACCTGGGTTGAGGTACCTTCAGCTTCCCCTGCCAGCCTGAGGCATTGCGAGAGTTGTCAGATTCTGACGGATCGGAAGGGGGCAGGGCCAGGAGATTAGGTCTGGGGTCAGAGGTTCTGTTTTCTAGGGGAGGGGAGAGATAGGCCGGGATCACACCCTCAGCCTTCAGGGTAGGAGGATCTTGAGTCAGAGAGGGGTGGAATCGCTTTCTCCTCCACCCAGGTGAGGTCAGGGGAGGTCAGATCTTAGGGACATTCCAAGTTGAGGTAGGAAGGGAAGCTGGGGGGGCTGGATCTGCCCAACAATCAAGGGACCCAAGGACCCTTCTGCCCGCACTAGTGAATAGCGCCCCCTTTTTCCCCTAAAACGGGGTGAGGGAGGAACAATTCCCACGTACGACACTGGGGAAGGACTTGTCTCCTTTTCTGTGAAAATGCCTTGTAAAAAGTTGTTATTGTTTGCATAGAGCAGATTCTTGAGAAAAACCATTTTGGACCACAAAAGTTTTGTTTGGTTTAAAAGCTGTCTCCTTTCATTTTTCTTTCCCTGGGGGTGAGGGTGGGGGTGGGGTAGGTGGGCGTGGGGTGGGCACCGTTCTCTTTTTCCTTAACATCTGGCCTTTGTGAACGCTGCTGACCTCCCCTCCCCCCTCCAGCTGTGTTGAGGGGAGGAGGAAGGAGGGGTGGGAGAGGGCCTTCCATCCTGCGCTCAGGGGTGTCTGTCTTAGCTTATACACCAAGAATGGAGAAGGGAAGGAAGAAGGTAGACTCGAGATGTGGGGAGAGGATCGCCGTGAAGAGGGGGTGATGTTTGCGAGGAGAAATTGGGAAAGGCAGACAGACTCCCTGTTTTTAAAAAGCTCCTCGCTTTTAGTAACGTGCTCTGGGTCCACTCTGGCCCTTTCGACCAGCCAGGAGCTGGGCGCCGGCTGCCGGCCTGCGTGCTGGGCGGAGGAGGAAGGGGCGGTGGGCTTTCAGAGTCTCCTCTGCGGAGCAGATGATGCTGTTAGTTTGGCTTCCCTCCTCCCTGCACCGCTCCCCACCCCCCGTACAAGTGAAAGGGTTAAACCTCAACCTGGAAGGGGGTGGGGCAGTGAGTTAAAAAACGTACCTTTTGGCCAGACTTGGAACTCCCCTCCTTGCTGAGTGAGGGTTGGTTCGGGAGACTGAGGACTGAGCATTCCCAGAAACCTTCTAGTCACGCACAGAATAGGGAACTGTGTTAATCTCCCAGGGCTGCCTTAACAATTTACCACAACCTTGGTGGTGTAAAAAACAGGAATTTATTCACTCACAATCGTGGAGGCCAGAAGTCCAAAATTAAGGTGTGGGCAGGGCTGTGCTCCCTCCGAAGGCTCTGGGGGAAGTTTCCTTCCTCACCTCTTCCAGCTGCTGGTGGCCCCGACGTTCCTTGGCTTGTGGTTGCGGAACTCCAGTCTCTGCCTGTGTCTTCATGTGGCCTTCTCCTCCCCTGTCTCTTATAAGGACACTGGTTGTGGCTTCAGGGCCCACCGATACTCCAGAACACTCTCATCTTGACATCTTTAATTTAATTACATTTACAAAAATCCTTTTTCCAAATAAGGTTGGGGGTGGGGTGGGGATCAGGATATGGACAGATCTTTTTGGGTTCCACCATTTAGCCCACCACAGAAACTAAATCCCAGAAAGAAGAAACTTGCCTAGACTTTCCGGGGGAAGGAAGCATGTAACGGAGTGGTTGGGGTGGGCGTGGGGTATGGCTCCTCCAGAGCTAGGGCCACAGGTGTCCCCAAATAGCAGTAGCAGGGGAGAGTCTGACCCTGCTTCCCCCAGGCTCCTCCCAGGAAGCTGGGCCTCCCCCTCCGGACAGTACACTAGAGCCCCCGGAGGAAGTCCGCTCTCCCTCCCAGGTGTCCTTGGCTCTCTTGGGTCTCTCTACGTGTCCATAGCCCCTGCTTCCACCCTTCCCCTCCAGCCACTAGCCACTGCTGTTTGTTAGGGATGTGGAGGTCGCAGGGTCTTAGTTTCGGTCTGGGTCTCTAAGTTCTCTCACCAGGTTATCTCTTTTCCTTTAGTCTCAGAGGGTCTCCTCCCTGTGGGCCTCTGGGTTTCTGCCCCTCCTCACCAGGGCCTCTTACAGGACCCCCAAAAGTGAGAAGAGTGAGCGCTCTCGCTTGCCTCACCCAAGTCCAGCCTGGTTACCATCTCCTCCCTCCTCCTGGGAGCCTCAGCTGCCCCCAGCCCCTCTGCCTCTTGCCCCTTAAATCTTGGCAGCCTGACATCTGCCCCTGAAACTGACAGCCCCCAACCACAAATGCAACGGATCCTCCTTGCCTGCCCCTGGACCTCTCCATGGCCTGTGACGCTGCTGGGTGCTCACGAGGGCCTCTAGTTATCTCCCCCCAAAGGCCCCTCCTTTGTCTTCGGTCTCCTCTTCTTCCTTCTGTCCTCAGGAAGCTTTAAAAAAAGGGAGGTGGATAAAGTCCAGGAGACAACTGCCCTCTGCCCCATCTCCCCCAGGACTGCCTTTGTTTTCCTCTCCCAGGTCTGCGACTTGTGCCTGCATGTGTGAGTGACTGTCCCTGTCTCTTTTCCCTCCAAGTGCCTCTCCTGCACTTTGGTCCCATATCTCCACGTGGATGCTGGCTACTCATACACTCCCTGTTGAGGACCAGACTCATTGTCCCTGTCCCCTGCCCACATCACTCTCCCTGGTCAAGTCTACATTCTGGTCACAGATCTACCTTTCTCCCTATTACCTTCCTGAGATTTCATGCCCTTAGTTCTCTGCTGGGTCCTCCCATTTAACTCACAGCTATGTAGTTCCAAACCTCCCCTGCCTCCCCTCCCAACCCCGTATCTCCAGCACCCATGATCTCCACTTCCTCACGGAGCAGCGCCCACCACCTCTAGTCTCCATTATCCGAGTAGCCACCTAAGCAGTTTCTGGGAGCCTGGTTTTTCCCTGCTCCCCTCAGATCAGGTTACTTTCTTACTCAGTGGGTCCCCTGATTTTATAAAATGCAGCCTCCTTGGCCTGTCTTTTGGGGTCCTCTATGATTGGGCCTTAGCCACCCCCTCCCCTGTGCAGCCTCATCCCCCTTACCTGACTTTGTACGCTGTGGTCTCCTGTGCTGGGATGCACTTCCCACCCCAGCCTCCCCCCTACTTCCGCATTCATTCTCCAAAGCCCATTTGAAATGCCATCTCTTCCATGAAGTCTTCTGATTCCTCCAGTTGGATGTGCTCCATACCACCTCTAGACCCTCTTCACCCTTCTGTGTCTGGAGGGGAGGGATGTGGACTGTGGAGGCAGAGTAGGGCTTTGGAGCCAAACACTCGCGCTTCCCTCCGTGGAGAGCCGGGATCAGTGTACCCATGGCGGAACCTGTCTGACCTAAGCCTTCATTTTATTGCCTTGGCGTTAACTAAGAGTCATTGACATGTAACAGCCACTTCAAAATCACTCCTGCAATCGTAAAAACTTCCTGAGAAGACACCGTCCAGTGTGCCAAGTCCCCCTACAAAGTGTTTATATTTTCTTTAAGATAGAAAGAGTATTGATGACAAGGTTATAATTATTTGTGATATTTTTCTTGAATTCCTCTATGGTCATCTTGTATCTCTTGCTTCATTTTTTAAGGTCCTGGGTCAGTGCCCTGTGCACAGCAGGCACGTAATGAATACCTGTCCAAGGGCCGAGGGCATATTTTAAAAGGTTTATTTAAAGGACTGCACGGCGGCGTGGCGAGTGGCCCTTGGCCAGAATGCAGTTCCAGAGCTTGTCCACTAGATGCTGCTGTCTGCCAGCACCAGGGGAGGAAGACCAGCACAGAAAGGTGAGTGGGGAAGGGATTCATTTTCCCAGCAATTGAATGCCTCCTGGTGCTGGGCCCTGTGCTAGGGCCTGAGGAGGATCCACGTGCAAGACGTGGTCCCTGGACACCGGGAACTTACAGCAGGTATCAGGTGCTTTGCACGCATTATTTTGCTTTCATAACAATAGATGGGTATTATTATCTATTTAACAGATGAGGAAGTGGAGCTCAGAGAAGTTAATTGGCTTGCCTGAGGTCACACAGCCAGTGGAGGGGCAAAGTTTAGGTCTGTTCTGTATGACTGGGTTTTCCTCTAAGAGCGGGAATGGCACTTACTTGGAGCCAGGCATTGCTCTAAGTGCTTTGTGCTTAGTCGCTCACTGAATCCTCAGAACACTGTGAAGTAGGTACTATTATTACCCCATTTTGCAGATGAGGAAACCAAGGTACACAGAGTTAAGCCCATATAGTTACAGAATTGTGCCCTTTTGAGTTTGGGTTCTTAACAACCACACTCCTGTCATGTTTCACCACCCTAGCAGCAACCAGTTCTGGGGTGAGAGTACCCCCACCAATATGTGGAGGCCACAGACCTCTGTGCCAGAGACACAAAGAGCCTGCCCTGAGGTGCTTATAGTGACACGGGGATAAAAGGACGTGCAGTCCCTTCCTGTGGGTGGACTCTCTGTAGATGTGCCCTCTCCGAGACTCAGCATCACCACCTAAAAGCAGGGAACTCTGTATCAGTAAGTGACTCTCAGACACAGGAGATTTGTCATCCTTGGTGATTCATTACAAAATTATAGCACTTAAAAACATAGAGGTGAAGTTTCCTACTCTAAAGTGCACAAAAAGTCCAGCTTGATGAATGTTACACGAATACGTACCTGTTTGATCACCACCCACACCTAGAGAAGCAGCATTTCCGGCCTCTGGGAGGCTCGGTGGGGCCCACTCCCAGTCGATCCCCCACCCGGAGATGACCACTGTGCTGGCCTCTGTCACCACAGATCCATTCTGCCTGTCTTTGAGCTGCATAGAAATGGAAGGTACTTTTTTGGGTCTGGCTTTTTTCACTTGGCACCATGCATGTGGGATTCATCCATGCTGTTGTGTGAAGCATTCGTCAATTCATTTCATTGCTGTGTAATGTTATACCCGGAGGCCAGACGGGGCTTCCCAGAGGAGATATCTGAGTTGAGTCTTGGAGGATATGTAGGAATTTGTGAAGAAGGCCCGGGAGGTGCTGAGGACAGAGCACAGAGCATGTGCAAAGGCATTTAAGGCAGGAGCACAGGGTGCATGCGACAAGAGCTGAAGGAGACAGGGGTCAGATCACAAAAGATCTGGATGTCAGGGTAAGGAGTTTATTCTGAAGGCAACAGGGAGCCCTTGAGGGGTGACCCAATCAGACTTCGGTAGCTATATACTTTACTTATTCTTTGTTCAATAAATATTAATTTGAGCACCTACTATGTGCTGGGCACTGGGAGACAAAGGTGAACAAAACAGGCAGGAGTCTGGCCCTCTCAAGCTGGCAGTGGGGACCGCAGCTTGGAATTGACAATCTTGAGCTGTGACAAGTACTACGAAGGAGAGGTGTGTGAGGGCCAAAGGCCATGCCAGGAGGGTTTGCCCCAGTCAGGGAGAGCAGAAGGGCTTCTCTAGGGAAGTGAGACAAGCTTGGGAGAATGGCTAAGAGTTAATGACAAGAGAGGAGAGGGGAGAGTGTTTCAGAAAGAGGGAACAGTATGCCTAGTGAGGGGCCTTGGGGATCAAAGAACTGGGAGACACCAGTGTGGCTGGAGCCCAGAGTAGGGGAGGGAGAGGCTGGGCCAGGGCCAGATCTTGTGGGGCCTTGAGGCCAAGGTAAGGATTTTGGCTTATTCTGGCATGCACGGCAGTGACAATCTGATTTGTGTTTGGAGAGGATCACTGTGGCATCAGTGTGGACCATGGAGACAAAAGCAGATGTGGGGAGATTGACTAGGAGGCCACTGTCATAGTCCAGGCAAGAGGTGGTGGTGGCCTGGGCCAGGGGGCTTCAGCAGGGGTGGGGACACAGGAACAACTGACCAAATATGGTGAGGATGAGGGAGAGAGATGACAAGAGTCTCGAGGCTCTGGCTTTAAACTAGAGTTGACAATGATAGAGACAGGATATGGGGGGACATCCTGAGCTCAGAGTGAGGTGCCTTGGAGGCATCCAAGGGAGGGAAAATGTCAAGTGGATATTTGAGTCTGGTGCTCAGAGAAGGTGTGAGGGCCAGAGAGCTACTGATATGAGTCACCTGGGTGTCTGTGGGAACGAAAGCTGGCAGGCTGCATGTGGTGTCCCGGGAAACACTGAAAAGGACAAAGAGAAGCACGGAGGGCTCAGGACTGGCTCTTGGGGAACACCCGGGGCCACTTTCCTGGGGAGGGTGGTGTGGCCTTGGGGGAGGGGTGGAGGCTGTGAGAACGAGGCAGGGTCAGCAGGAGGGAGAAGAGGGGGGCCTCAGCAGAGAGGCCTTTGCAAAGTGGGAGCACCAGCGTAGGTGACAGATTGAGTGTGGAGTGAGGCAGAGGAGAGGTCTGGCTTGAGTCCCAGGTTTTGGCCCTGGTGCCTGGGCCACCACTCACCCAAGAGAGACCTGGCTGGAGGAGGAAATGTTTGGCTGGAGTCATCAGCACGGGACTGGACAGGAATGACCAGGGGATGTGTGTGGGCTGAGAAGAGGGACATCAAGGAGAGTGAGAGGAGTGGCTGGGGGAAGGAGGGACACCAAGGAAGTTCTGGCAACCATGGCTGGTTGTCCACCAAAATCTGTGTTCCCCATGGCTGCCCAGGTAGACTCATTTCCCAACTTCCCTGGCAGTTGGGTGTGGCCATCTGATTCCGTTCCCGCCAGTGGGCTGTTGGTGGGGGTGGGGGATGTCCTTCCCAGCCTAGGCTTTAAGACCCAAGGCATGCCCTCTTCAGACTCTCTTGCCCCTTCCTGCCGGCGGGAACCCAGCATGGCGGTCTCCAGCTTTGGTCATGAGTCAATGACGGTGCCCTTGGGGGCAGCACAGGAAGGAACCTGGGTCCCCCAATGGCTGTGAGAACTCCTCACTGACCTGGAATGCTCACTGCGAGTGTGAGAAAGAAATGCACTTTACATCCTTCGAGCCACCGTCGTTTTTTGGATCTCTTTGTTCTAGGAGTTTAGCCTAACTAATACAACTTAGCCTGACTAAGCTAATACAGTTTAGCATAACCCGACTAATATAACTAATCAGCCTAATACAATAGAAAATTAAAGCATAATATATGATTAGCGTAATACAACATAACTTATCCTAACTAATACAGGAGCCAAGGGAGGAGCGAATTGAGGAGAACGTGGGGGCACGGTGGTGCCTGCTGCACAGATGGGGAAGGCTCTAGACGCATCAAGTGGGAGGGAGGGGTTGAGGTTAGAAAGATGGGAGTGAGGGAGAGGGTGTCAGGGTGTCTGCAGAAGGCGGGGGCTGGGACTCAGGGCTCAGGAGGACAGCAGGGGTGGGGATTGTGTTCCCAAACAGGCTCAGACTCCTGCTCCTGTGTGCATGTGTACACATGCTTGCACATACACATGTGCACACACATGTACATATGCATGAGATAAAGAGTGATGAACCTGGAGACAGGCAGCTTGGAGCTGTGGGAGCATGGAGATGAGAGAACCTTCTAGAAAGCTTCCATTTTTCCTGAGAAGTGGGAGACTCAATTGAGGGCTGCAGTGGGGGAAGGACACAGGTGGGTTAGAGTAGCAGTCCCCAACCTTCTTGGCACCAGAGACTGGTTTCACTGAAGACAATTTTTCCACGGACCAGGGGTAGAGGGAAGGTTTCAGGATGACTCAAGCCCATTACATTTATTGTGCAGTCAAACCTTTCTGCTAACGATAATCTGTATTTGCAGCCGCTCCCCAGCGCTAGCATCACGGTCTCAGCTCCACCTCAGATCATCAGGCATTAGATTCTCATAAGGAGCACGCAACCTAGAGCCCTCCTGTGCTCAGTGTACAGTAGGGTTCTCGCTCCTATGAGAATCTAATGCAGCTGCTGATCTGACAGAAGGCGGAGCTTATGCGGTTGATGCCAGCAATGGGGAGTGGCTGTGAATACAGATGAAGCTTCACTGGCTCCCCCACTGCTGTGCAGGCTGGTTCCTAACAGGCCCGTGTCCCAGGAGTAGGGGACCACAGAGTTAAAAGATGGAGGAGCTGGGAGAAATTGTAAGGTTGAGGGAGGGAATCTACTGACAATTCAGAGACCTTTGGAAACCTGGAATTGGTGGAGGTACTTCCTGGCCATGGGGGAGCACAGCAGCCGGGTGGGATGGTTAGGTGGGGAGTTCTTCCCACTTCAAGCAGAGAAGGTCGAGGACCAGGAGAGTGAGGGCGCAAAGTGATGGCTCCGGGGTCTGGGTTGGTCAGGGAAGGAAGCTGAAGCCAGGTGTGGGGGACTGGTGGGTGAGGCCAAAATACAATGGAAAGTTGAAAAGTGCAGGGGTGGGAGGGCAAAGGGCAGAGGCTTGGGAGCAGGTGCTAGTCCAGGGGCAGGAGGCTGCCTACCTTTCCAGTTTGCAGGGATGCCAAGGCTGCCTAGGATGGCAGCAGGGCTCCGGTTGGGGGGCATTCTGGGAGTCAAGAGCCAGTGTCTTTGAAGTCTGAGTGGTGTGCAGGGAGGTCACCCAGAGCAGATGGTGGTGTGAGCCTCCTGGAGTGGTTTTCTCCCTTCCCTCTGCCCCAGGCCTGTCTTTGCTGGGCCTCGATCCCATTCCCTCCCTGGGCTGCACAACTTCCTGCAGAGGTGGGAGACACCCACCGCACCCATTCACAGAAGAATAAGAATAAACAATGATCATAAAGTTTGACCATTTACAAAGGGGTTCTGTGTTCCCTCCCTGTGAAATTAAGGAGGTATTCACTTTAGGTGTGTTTTTTTGTTTTTTGTTTTGAGACAGGTTCTTGCTCTATCACCCAGGCTAGAGTGCAGTGGCATCATCATAGCTCACTGCAACCTCAAATTCCTGGGCTCAAGCGATTCTCCTGCCTCAGCCTCCCGAGTAGCTGGGACTACAGGCATGAGCAACCATGCCTGGCTGATTTTTCTATTTTTTGTAGGGATGGGGTCTTACTCTTGCTCAAGCTGGTCTCAAACTCCTGGGC
>CAUYSK010086963.1:0-49629 GCA_963575035.1 Avahi laniger | reverse complement strand
ACATTTGCATTATGAATTTCCCCTGGAGCAAATCTTGCTCAAATTTAATGATGAACTCAGGTCTGGAGTCAGTAAGGATCAAGGTGAGTCCAGCAGTGCAGACTTCCAAAAAGAGAGGCTATACTTTTCTTGCTCCTTTTGAGATAAAGGAAGAGTCATCGCAGGATGAAGTGAGTATTTCACCTTAACAGGTCTTGTGGTTGCCACTGGAAAATGCTCTAACCCCGCCTGGAGCCTTTATGCCAGCTGCAGAGCATGGAGGGCTTCCCCTGGGTAACGGCCCCTTGTTTTCTACCGGAGTCAGACCCTCCCCAGTCAGCAGCCTCCCCCTGGGTGTTTAAATTATCTCTTTACAATCACCAGTGTTAGAAATCTGGGACATAAACACAGTCTCATCCCAGGAAAATCTCTACGTACACAAGGGCAGGCAGAGCGAAAAACTCCACCACCAGCCAAATAGATCAGGCCCCATTGTATATGGGTTTTTAATGAAAAGCACACAATTTTCCCAGCCCCCCACCAAAATACCCATGAAGGGAATCCTCACATGAAAAATATCCCAAACTGAACGCGGTGGATAAAGATCATGCTCTGAGCACATTTGCTCCGGCTGGATTGGGCACAGGGTGCGGGTTTAATAAACAAAATGTAAATCGAGGCAGCGCGAGATCAGGTGCTGCAGCAGGCTGCCTCTCAGACATGCTTTGATAAATAACTCAAGAGCTGGGTAAATAAGCACATTTCCCCCGTTTTCTTTTGAGAAAGAGCCTGCTTTTGATTTCCCCTTTCAGACTCTACATATGACAGGTTGGAGAGGGAAAGAATCATGCTCCTCTGTCCCATGGGGCAGGGCGGTGTTTGCACTGGTATTAAATCGAGCAAAATAGACCCCAGATCCTTGTTTTGCAGCTAGGCTCGAAGGAGGCACAATCTGAGATGCTCTTCTCAGCGAGTCGCACATGTCATTGGAAAGGCTTAAGGAAGAAGAGGTTTCGTGGGGCATTTGGCTCAAGGCCTGATTGAGTGACAGGTGACTAATCGTAAGATGATATATATATATGATTTCTATTTTTATTTTCTTGGCAGAGCCAACTCTATCATCCTGCCAGTCTGTTTCCAAACTCAAGCCCATTTAAAAAAATAAAAATAAAAAACCTGTATAGAAAATAGGCTGTGTACATCCTGGGAAGTCGAGATGTGCTGTCATAAATTTCAAGGGTGGTGGCTTTGGCAATGACACTCCCAAACACCTGAGAGGAGAAGGAGCCAGATGCCTGAGGTGACCCCATGGAGCCATTTGGAGGCAGCCTGATGCTTTTAATTGTTATCTCTTTAACTTTTAAAAATAATTATTTTACAAAGGAGGAACCCAATCCTGGTGATTGTTATTTCTTGTTGTTTCCAAGTTCCCGCCCTTAATTGGCTATGGTCATGGTTTACTTTCAACCTCTTGGACACTTCCAAGGCCAGAGTGGACGTTCCCTGCTAAAAAGCTGCAAAACACACATCTTATGCATCAATCACCACATGCAAATCAGCAACTGACAGGAAGGAACGGGGAAATGTGCTCTCTTAACTGCACCCTTTATGTTACAAATCATAAGTCTCTTGTCGCTTGACTTGGCCTATTTGGAGCATAATGACAGATAATGTCAAGAGAACTGACTGTTCTGAAAAGGCTTTAAAAATCAGAGGGAGACAGAAATGTGTGTCCTGAGAAGGCTGGACCTTCCTGAGGGCTGGGAGGGGCACCACAGAGAAACGTACCCTGCCCTGGGCCCGTCTTTCCTTCCATCTTTGCTGTCCCAGCAGATGGCACAAAATGACATGGAGCCACTTTCAGTGGTGGTCAGTCTCAGGGACTCCAGGCGTGACACTAAAAATACTTAAAGAAAACAAAACCCAAAACAGGAGCACCCACCAGGCAGGCAGGTGACCTCTGGCCTGTTGTGGTTCTTGCTGAGTTTTGGAGATTCCCTCTGTACCAGACAGGGACCCCATGGTTGAGGGACAGCAGAGATCAGGTGGGGGACCCTCTAAGGGGCCAGGGTGAACTGTGTGGCAGCAGTGGCTCTTTACAGGGAGAAGGAAGCACTTCCACGTGTGATAACCCATTGGAACCTCTGCTAGGGTGGGCGTCTCTAGTTATTGTAAATAATGGGAAAATATTAGTGAGCCACTGAGCACAAAGTACCTTCACTTGGGAGCCCATGTGAAACTGTCCTCTTGGGGGAAATAAACAACGCCAAGTTGAAATGCAACGACTCAGAAAAAGGTGGTGCCACTCTTTCACAAAGGGCCAGGGTAAAAGATGACCTCAGAGAGAGCCCGTGTCCAGAAGAGAGGTCTCAGGTCCACCCTCAGAGCCTGGCCACAGAAGGTGGAGCTCCTGTCCCTCCCTCGTGGGTGCTGGTGCCTGGAAAAGCTGGACCCCCAGCCTCCAGCAGAAAACAGCAGCCTCCCTCATGCCACCTCTCAGAAAGTCCCTTCCATCCACTCCTGCCTCTCTCTCACAGGGATAAGCACAGTTCCTGCCTGGCGTGGGTCCTGCCATCTGGCCTGCCAGAGCAAATGACAAATGAATCTGCCAGAGAATGATTTTAAGAAAGAACACAGAAAGATCAATTAGAATGAATCATGAATGGTTCCCTCCCCGTTCTAAAAGCCTTAGCATTTTATTACTGATATCATCATATATATATGTCATAAAATTATTGAGACTTAGGATGGGAAAGTTCTTGAAAAATTCAGTCCAACCTCTTTGTCTTACAGCCCAGAAAGACCAAGCCATGTGCCTGAGGCCACACGGGCAGGCAGGGGCGGGGCTGGATGGAAACTCCAAGGTGTGACTGATCATTGATTGTCATCTCTCCTGACTTGAGAGGACAGGCTCCTACTCTCTCCGCAGGGATGGCAGGAAGGCCAAGGACAGGACGGTGCCTGGTGGGTTCCACGTTGCAGAGATCACCAGGCCCTCTGACAGCCCAGAGCCAGTATTTGGCTTCTGGACATATAAGCTGCTGCTGCAGCAAAGTTACGTGCAAAGACCTGGCACTAGCATTTTCTTATGGGTCCTCAGCTGCCTCCAGCACCGATAGCCAAACAGGATGCGATGGTTCGCTTTGCACGGCAAGGGTACAGGCAGCAGAGCCACTCTGACCTGCTCTTCAGCCCCACTGGGGGCTCCTGCGGGAGGCTTCCTGAGAGCCTACCTGGGCCCATGTTCAATGGAAGTTCTTAGTTTCTATCTTGTCAGTGTTATCCATAGAGCATCTTACAGGTTTTTCTTTCAAGGTCTTTTGCGTTTACTTTTCTGGGTAAAGACCCATCTGAAAAAGACTCCATCCTTCACATTAGCAGAAAGACAAATGTTTGGGAATTCTCAAAACGTTCCCTTGAGATGAGACAGGCCCTTCCCTCACATGTCTGCTTCCACTGGGGAATCAGGAAGGATGAGGAACCACAGGTGCCTCCGGGGAAATCTGGCTCGGGCTGAAAAGAGGTTGCCATGACCTTGCTGACCACAGTGACAGCGGTGGCCCTCGACACCCTGCTCCTGCCTCCTCCCAGGGAGTTCAGGAGGGCGGGGAAGTCCAGTTGCATGCCTTCATCACAACCCACGTTTAGTTTTTTCACACTGTTCCCTTCCACATCTTCCCAGCCACGCTTCCCAGTCGCTATGAGGAGCTGGCAGCTACCCAAGAAGCAAGTATCTCGGGAGGCAGCTGCAGCGTTGCGGCCCTGGTGGACGAGGCGAAACCCAGATGCAGTGGGATAAACAGAGTGAAGTGGACAGACTCCTGCTTCCTTCTAGGAGAGAAAAGATTGTCTGCGGCAGCGGGGAGAGTGGAAGCCCCAGAACAAGCCACTGTTGGCTTCTGGTGTCAATTTGAGGGGAGGAAGCAAAAGCCCAGCAATCCTGAGGCAGGAAACGCAACCGAAGCCCTCCTCGCTCAGGACCTGGGCAAGACCATCCTCCATGGCCTGTGGGCTGAGGCTGGGGCCGGAGAGAGCCAGGTCTCACCGAGGAGAGAGGCCAGATTCATAGCGGGCATGAGAACGATGGTGAGAAGATACCATATCAGTATTAGTCACTTATTTCTTTACGGGGCGTATCTAAAAGAATTACATGTTGTGTTGGTTAAAACTTTAATAGAGAATTCCTTGTTATTGTTAATGATGAAAGTAGGTGGAAAAAATTTATTGATCTAGTTATGAATAAAGTTGCATTAGTTTCACATCATAAACACACATATCCTTTATTGCCTTCATCACAGGAGCGTGCTAGGCTGCCACCACCTGGTGGCAGTGTACCTAAGTACAAGATCCAGTTTTGAGTAGACAAATTAACCCTTTAGAAGGTAGATTCTGTGAAACTGAGTACGGTTTGATGCATGAGAAACCAAGGGAACCAAGGGAATGTTGGCAATGCCAGGAGGCAATGGAGTTCTAAGCAACACGCTCACCAACACAAGAGGGAGCTCTATTGATCCATCTTTTCATTCCACCAATAGATTTTCTTTCCTCTCTTTTGGTCTTCTATCTCTTAATTACTGAAAACAGTTACCACAAAGAACAGCAATTGCTATCCACTGGACAGAAGCCATTCAGATTATTAAGATACCCCAACACTGACAAACAGGGCCAATGTCTTGACCCACCTGGGATTGAAGACATTCACGACACCCCGAAATCCCAGCTACTCACCAAGGTTGTACCACATGTCTCTGATTTCAAAGCCAATTTGTCTCCTCATGTCTCCATACCTGGAAACCAGGGAAAGGAAAAATGCTGAATCACTTCATAGAGCATTTGAAAATCGTACGAATTATTTTAAGTGCAATTAAAGTCTCCCATCACTGAGACAAATAAAGAGAGTGTCAAAGCTTCAACTTCTTTTGCCACCAAAAGGAATCAAAGGATCTAGCCCGGGGAATCTCACTTTCTCATCAGCTAGGGTTATGTAACATCTTCCCCCTTGTGGGAACATGGGGGAAGTTGTGGAGAGTGATGAAAGCATTTTCCTTTCTTCACTCTCTTGGCTCCCGGGCCTAATGGGGAGTTTGTTTTCCATGCATGTCCTTAGCATCTAGGCACCCAGACAACAAATAACACCCTACTGCATACAGTAAGCTGCTTTCTCATGTTAAAATTAAGCCCAGAGTCAGGGAAGGCCTCTTCCAAATTTCTCACATTCTTCTATATCATTTTAAATGTAAGGAAGGGCTTAACACCAAAAAATGTCAACAAATATTCCACTCTTTTTGTTTATCAGGGAAAATAAATGCTAATTTTCCTCCCGGCGGGTACACAGAGGAGGTGTGTGTTTCATGAGTAAACAGAATTTGATGCTACGGAAGATAAACCTTTATTAGTTTGTGAGCAATTTAACTTTTTCTTTTATTGCCTAAGGAAAAAGCTGTTTATATTAAAAATAATAATTTGCAAAATTATCCTCCAGTGTTACAGTTCAGCGGCTGTGTCACTGAGCCCACTCTGTTCATCCTCGTGCCAGATGTGAAAAGGAAAGCTCTGATCACAGATGACCACACTGTGGCTCTTTTGGTGAAGGTCCTGCCCAGTAAATCAACAACCGCTGCCTGCTGCCGCCTTATTAGAAAGTCTCTGCTGCCCTCAGCACCTGCCTGTCACTCACAGCCCGTTTGATAATCTCAGCCACAGAGGATCAGTCCCACCTGGCAGCTCTGCCGTATGTGCAGGATGCCAGGGGCCTTGGCCCACAGTGTAGATGGAGAAGCTGGGTCAGCAGCTTCAGCCACTTCCTACGAGGACAAGCTAGTCCTTTGAGGTCCACATGTCACCTACAAGCCCAGCCCGGGTGAGTGCTAACACAGGTAGATTCGGTCAAGGAGGGGGATCTCAGCTGGGGAATGGGCCCCTGAACAAGGGCACAGTGAAGACAGTCCCCTATCCTCGGGTGGTGAAAACACACCGGCAAGAAAGCTACTGGACCGAGCTGGTGGGTGGCAGAAAAGCACCTTCAATGCACAGCTCGCACCCCAAACTGCCCAAGGGATGCTGACCTGAGTGCCATTAAGTGGTGCATCCTTTTGAGGCTTGTAGTGCCGGTTCCCCAATTCCCATTTTGCTCCTGCACCGTGACAAAGGGACCTGGGCAGCCACTGCGGCTGGGCTGGGAGAGGATGCCCTTAGCTGCATGGTGCCCTGGCAGGTTGGCATCTTCCCAGCATTTCCCAGGGGGTGAAAAATGCGAAAAGTAAGACTCTGCCCAAACCCAGTGCTGAGTTTTCCTCCGAGGTTAGCGAGGGTCTCGCTGTCCAGGAGGACGGGTTGCCTTCCAGCCACGCAGGCATCGGGCAAGCCTGGGATGTGGCATAGGAAGGAGGTGGCCCTGAGAACACAGACACCCCTACCCCTTCCCCCACCACCACGTGTGCAGACCCTAGACACCCTGAGGAGGCCAGAGGCCCCCGAGCAGGTGAAAGTGTTCATAGGGAGGTTGGCCTGCCCAAGCTTTACACACTCTTCTCACAGCCCAGCTACGCAGAAGCCATCTCATCCTGGGGTAATATCTCCCCAAAACAAGAAGGCCTAATACCATGGATGACCTGCATCAGTGCTGTGCCCTCTGGCCCTTGACCAACTCCCCCTCTCAGGTCCTATTAGAATTAGAATGACGCACAGCAAATCCTGAAGCTCAGACACTTAAGTACAGGGACCCTCGGCAGCAGCATTTTTAACATTTGTGGCTTGAGTCATTCAGGAGTGAGCCGGTGCAGGGATTTGCCATTTTTCCAGAGCCAACATCGCAATCTGGGTCCTGGGAGGCTCGGAGAAGGGCATCCAGTGAGAGGGCCGGCTGGTCCCAGGGATCCCTGGCTCCCCCTGCCCCTCCCTGCCTCTCCTTCAGGTGCTGAAGAGGGATGAGGGGCGAGGGATTTCCATTCTCAGTTACATTTCACTGTCTCGTAGGTGGCACATGACGGGCCTTGGCAGTATTTGAGAACTGGGGGATTAGCAGAGATCTGAGAGCACATCCCTCCTGAGAGCCAGGCCTATGGCATAAAGGTGCTAAAAATGCTGTTTCGATAGTCAAATAAGACAAGGGCGCTCAGGCCTGGAGCAAAGGCACCAAGGAAGGGTGAGGAGCGCGGAGGTGAAGGGCAGATTGGATTTCCCTGGCAGCAAGATTGATCTTTTCTCCAGTTTTAATAAGAAGGCAGCTTTGATGAATCTGTACATGCCTCGGCGTAATCCCCAAATAGAGTTACAGCTGTCATCAGACCTCTAGAGGCTTCCCGAACCATTTCCCTGTTCTTCCCACGGAGGAGGAAAAATGATCGTAATTGAGAGTGTCTGGGCTGATGCTCATTACCTGGAAACAGAGCTCCAGAGCTGGGGCAGCCGTGGAGATCGTAATTGAGTTCCTCTCTCACAATGTGCAGTTGAGGGAACTGGACTAGTCCTAGAGGAGAGAAGCAACGGCTTGGCCAGCGCCACCGGGCAAGGGAGGGGAGACTCTGAGCCTTCGGTCCACAGCCAAGCTCCTCCCCAAGAGCGACACCTCCAGGACCAGCAAGGACCTTGTGAGATCAGGCAGGCATTGCTGTGACCAGTCTCCCCACGAGGAAGCGAGACTTTCAGTGGTGAACTGACTCGCTGACTCCACAAAGCCAGGATGGCACGAGATGGAGCCACCTTGCTCTGCCTGGCACTTCTCACCTGTGCCCATCCACAGGGTGAGTGAGCAGACATACACTCAGGAGGCAGCTCCCCGGGGAGATCCAGGGTCCCACATCCAGGCTGCAGCTCTGACATAAAATCATGTGTATTTGGTCTCTGTGGCCTAACCTCAGCACCTGGTTTCCCGCATCTTCACTTCAAGAAACAGAAAACTCATGTCCCCCAGAGACAGCCCTGGCTTGGGGGTAAGACCATCCTGAGCCTCAATATAAGAACAGTCAGCCATTTACTTGACCACTCTGACCCTCAGTCTCCTCATCTGTAGTACTGGGATAATGATGCACGATGTTCACCTCCCAGGCATTTGTGAGGGATGAGAGAGAGATGATGTCCCTGTTTGTCCTGGCAAGTGCTCGAGCCAGGTGAGGTCCTTCCTCTAAAACCTCAGTCTGGGCTCATCACGGTTCCAATGTTTATTCAGATCAATTCATTTAGTGAACATTTACTGAGCACTTAGGCCAGACACAGGGCTAATATGAGAATGTGAATATAAGGGTGTGAATATTAATACAAGAATAATAATATTAACAAGATATGGAGACCAGACAAGACCCACAGACCACAGGGGGCTGTTGGCATGGTAGGGGGGGATGGACAATAACCAAATAATCACACAAGATATAGATATATTGATAGAGACAGAGGGATAGGGAATTGTCTCTTTGAAGGCCATGATTACGGCTTTTTAGGCAAAATGTGGGAGAGTAAGAGAATTTAAAAGGAGTTCTCCAGGGGATGAGAGTTTGCCCTAAGATGTGAAGCAGGAGAGGCGTAATCTCAGCAAACAGGTTACAGAAGAGCACTGTGGGCAGAGGAACAGGCAGGTGCCAAGGGCGCACAGGGACCAGAGCAGGCAGTGGGCTGGACGTGCTGTGAGCAGAGGCTGCAGAGGCAGATGTTTTAAAGCCTTTTTTTTTTTTTAAGTTTCAAAACTTTTCTTGATATAAGAAATAACATTTACTTTATTAACTGGCACATATATTAACATATGTGCATAAAAGTTTTATGAAATAACGTTTAACCTTACTGCCTGCAATGAACTCTAATATTTTCTCTTATATTCTATTTCACTGAAAAAAGAAAAAACAAAAACCAGCTGGTCACGACTGCTGCGGGTTGAGCTGCGTTCTCTATAAAGACAGGTTGAAGTCCTGGGTCCTATTTGGAAATAGGGTCTTTGCAGCTGTAAAGTGCAAGTTCGGATGAGGTTTACACGGAGGGCGTGGGTCTGAACCCAACGACTAGTGTCCTTGTCAGGAGAGGGAGACTGAGAGACACAGACACCCGGGAGGACACAGGAAGAATGCCACGTGGAGATGGGGCAGAGATGGGAGTGATGCGGCCCCAGGGCGCCAGGGGTGGGGGTGTGCGGGGGCAGCCACCAGGAGAGAGGCATGAGGCGGGTCCCCCCCAGACCTCCAGATGGAACCAGCCCTGGCAACACCTCATTTCAGACTTCCAGCCCCCACAACTGAGAGACAATAAAGTTCTGTGGCTTCAAGTCACCGTTTGTGTTCACTGTGACGCCAGATGGACCTAGAAAACTAATACGATGACCCTTTAAGGTGACATTCTGGACCAACACGGGGTGAGACCCACAGCTTGGAAAATGCTTTCTTCAGGAGCTAGAAGAGAATGAGAAGGCCTAGGCCTGAGGCTAGGGGCGCTCCACCGCTCAATGCTGGATGCAAGAGGACGAACTCGCCGAGAGAACAGAGACGGAAAACCCAGCGTGGAGTTCTGACGGTTAAGACAGTGCTCAGAGACCGGGGGAGGAAAACAGCGTGGAGGGATGTGGGGAGAGCAGTCCAGAGGAACAGGCACCCCGTTCCCTGATTTAGGGCTTCGGGGCAGTGCTGGCCTGGCCTGGCTGGAGGTGCTGGTCAGTGCAGGGTCTGCCGCCGGCTCCGGAGTGGGTGGAAGGGAGGAAATGAGAGAGGAAGCTGCACAGAGCGCCTGCGAGGGCTGAGCTATTTCTCTTTCTCTGGGCGGTGGAGGGGTGAGGGGCGATGGCACCAATGGGAACAAGCCTTGTCAGACACAGGTCTGATGTGACAGGGTCCTGCCTGTACCGGGCGTTGTCACACTCAGCAGGTACAACCAGTGCACGAGGGACACAATTAGCTTTTCCAACACGAAGCTGGCACAGGGTTACCACTTGTTAAGTCTAACTCCCTGGGTCTCCTTCTAATTCATGAATTTATTTTGAATAATTTGGGTCTTTTGGGGAAAAAAGACATTAGCACAGACATAAATCAAATTGATCATATTTCCTGGTACGGTCTGGAATATATAATTGCAGCTTCCGATGAGGTCACATTGCAAAATGGGGCTCGCATAGCATATTTATTCCCTTTCAGTTTCCTTAATGGTAGTGTCTATATTTTACTAAACACATGGAGTTTCTGAGCCCCATGTTTGGTAAGACGGAGATATTTTTATTAGCGCAGTATTTGGGTCCGGTTGTGAAACAACAAACAAAGTTACAAAACAACAAAACAAAACAGGAAAATAGCCCGGGGACTGAAGGGGGAGAGGGGCTTGTGAAGGGTGGTCTCCAGAGTAACCTGGGCTTTGCATCACACTTTACTCTCTTGTGCTGAACCTTTTGCATTTGCCCAACTCAGAAACTCTTCCGCTCTTCCAGAACAAGGTCGGGTCCTGAACACGGAAGCTCCTCCGCGGTCCTGTGCCACATCATCCCACGTCAGGACACACGGTGTCTTGCATACTAAAACTGTCAGGCTGGCCACTCAGTACAAGTCACCTCTTTGACATTTCAGTCATATGTCCTGAGCCCCAGTAACGGCAAAGGCTGGGGGTGGAGGGAGGTTCAGCATTCTGTTGACATGGCTGTCCTTCCTTGAGTCATGAGCACCAAGGACGTCTGAAGGGTGAGCCGGTGACATTTTCACATTATGGGCGTTGATTCCTAGGGGTTATTTACTCTGTGGTCCACTGGCAACTCCTGCACTCAGTTTGGGTTTGACATATTCAGTTCTCTGCGTGGCAAGGCCCATTCTTTTGTGCTACTCCCAGGCACTTTGGGGACTGTCTCTGGAATGAAGATCCTGATTATGTCCCCAACCTTGGTCCTCGGGAAGACAGGGAGCTAAACAAGAGGGAAGGAACAGGCAGATCTTCTGATGCTGGAATTTTCTACTGGTTTGAGCCACAGTGCTGTGGACCAGGCAGAGGTGAGGAGCTGCAGGGCTTTGCAGGGAGGAAGGGAAGAGTGGGCTGGGGGTGGAGAACTTTCCACGCAGATGCCTGCGATTGGATTCACGAGCCCTAGAGTAGAGGACAGGCCCATATGGAGACAGTGCTGAGGCCGCTGAATGGGTGTGACACGGCTCCACCTGTGGGCTCCCTCCTCCCAATTAGGCGACATTGCAAAACCCCAATGCGCCAAGCTCCAGTGAGCTTCAAGTCGGCACCCAGCTGTTTGCTCAGAGCTGTGGGGTCGATTCCCACATCACGGCCCCTCATGGCTGCCCCAAACTCCAAGCCCCCCAGGCCCTGCTATTCCCTTAGGTTCCAACAATCCAGAGCATCTCTTTGCTTGTATATTGCGGGCCATGCCCTTGGGGACTCTCAGCCACCTTCGCCACCCAGCCCGGAAGTACACGCTGCCAGGAGGCCTCTGGCTCCCCAGACCAAGCCCAACGGGCCCATCTCTCTGCTCCAAAGCCCTCGGTCCCCATCCCACTCATATCTACCCCACTCATTATTTTTGCTTCTCCACCTGCCCCTCTAGACTGTGACCTTCCTCACCATGAGATCTATATCTCACTCTTCCATCCTGAGCAATAGGACTGTGGCCTGGCTGCGCACAGAGTAGGTACTCAGTCCCTTTCTACTAGACAATTTTAAACAAATCGAAACATTTCTAGGCACTACATGTGCCTAGACAATTTAAGCATTTGGGTAGGATGTCTTAAAATATTTCTTATGCAGGTTTTGCTATTTGGAAATCAAATTTGCAAATGGATCATAAATGGTATAACATATATCAAGCAGCATAAAGCATATAACAAAGGCAGGTGACCTGCACAGCATGATACTATGTTGAACAGTGTGGGCAACTGTAACGCAGGTGACCCATGTAGCTTATGCTGCGTGGCCTCACGGGTCAAGACAGGTTTATCTCAGGTGTGGAGAACACTTTGTCTTGGACATTGCGACACACAGAGCCCACACCCTAGAGAGGCCCCTCAGACTGCACGAGGGCCTGAGGCTGTCCTGCCAGAGTCTCCTGGCAGCAACTTCTGAGATGCTAAGGTTTTTGTTCCTGGGGGAATCCATGAGAACATTTTAAAGAGGGAATAGAGTCTCTCGTTGCCACAGTTGTGTGCGAGAGAAGCCTAAAGCCCCAGTTAGAGGTCCTGACCGGTGCTGGGAATTGTAGCAGAAACAATAACAACAGTGCACACTCAGCGACACCAGCTGGCTGTGTTTAATTCTCCTTGGCTTTGAAGCCTCTGAATCCACACAACTATATGAGAAGCAAACATTTCCTCTGGCCTCCAGGCCCTGCGTGGTTAATACACTTACCGATGTTGCTTAGTTAGGCTGTTAACACTCACACCAGCAACAGGGAGGGCCCAGTGCAGAGCTACCCTGCTCTGGCTTGAGGAGTGCTCAGCATCGACTTGTTTTATTCTAACCACTGCCAAGGAGATGCCAGGTCTTTACAGGCAGATTTCCAGCTTAAATTCACCCCTCTTCTCCCACAGGCATCTGCGAGACCAGGAAGTGTGGCGTGCTTGGCAATGAATGCATTCTGAGCCAAGTTTAGATGCCAACCCTGCCCCACAGTGAGCCCTGCCCACGTGCACAGGTGGTTCCACCTGCTGTGGCCCAGCTTTCCTTTTGCAGGACGGAACAAGGGACCTGTGCTTCAGGGAGGTGAGTGGGCACCACGTGAGTCGTGCTGCGTTGTGCTGAGTGTGTGCTGTTGTTATTGTTTCTGCTACCATTCCCAACACCAGGGCATTTCAACTGCGAGGACAGCAGCAACCACAAGCAGCCCTCCTTCGCTTCCCACAGGCCCTGAGGGGATGCAAATTTCCCAAAGCAGGAGCCTGTGTCGAGCCAGTCTCTAGAACGTACAGCCTGGAAAAGACTGTCTCTTGATGCTGTGAGCCAAGCGAGCGATAAACACGCAGGTAGGCTCCAAGGGGGCAGGCTGTGGCTGCTGCTGTCACAGGTGGGGACCCACTTCTCCTGCACCATTCTGGGTGCCTGGCTCCTAAGTGCACTTCTCTTTTCTGAGTAATGATCACTGTTTGCATCGATGGTGAGTAGATAGGAGTTACTGAGGCAGCCTGAAGGAAAGACGGCCAGGTGGAAGTTGAATTTTAGTTAGAGGAGCACAGACCAAAGGCATGAGGGTCCTAAAAGCAGCACAGGTTAAAATCTTGGGCTCTGGACACCTAGATTAGAACACTGCTTTGCCACCTTCTAGGCTCAGGGTTGGCCAAGTGGCTCGATCCCTCTGCCTTACCTTACTCATGGAACATGAGGGTGAGAAGAGCACCTAATGCATAGCTTTGCTTCTTAATGATTACACGTGGAAAATGCACACCAAGTGCTTAGGAAGTCACCAGTACATAGTACACACTCAGTAAATTATTTGCTGAAATACAGTCATGCTTCATTTAACGATAGGGATACGTTCTGAGAAATGTGTTCTTAGGTGTTCGTCATTGCGCGCACATCACAGAGAGTACCGCACAAACGGTACAGCCTACAGCACACCTAGGCTGTGTGGTGTAGCCTGCTGCTCCTGGCTGCAGACCTGCACAGCATGTTGCTGTGCTCAACACTGTGGACAACTGTAACACAATGGCAAGTATGTGTGTATCTAAACATAGAAAAAGGACAGTAAAAATAGCATTATAATCTTATGGGACCACTGTCATATATGTGGTCCATCGTTATGCCAGGCATGACTATAATTCTCACTCTCCAGGGGTATGTGCTTTCGAGTTGTCCTGCGAGTGAGATACAGGCTTACGGAATGCTAGAAGGGCTGAGTAGCTGCCACCTCCTGGTGCTCCCTCTGGAATCTCTAACTCGGTGAGCGCTATGGAGGTGGCCCGGCCTGGGGACAGTCAGGATGTTGCAGAGGTATTATAAAGCGACAGAGAGGACTGATGACTCGGCAGCATGCGGCAATTTCAGAACTTTCCTCAAAAGTACTTACAAAAGGGGCACCCAGAGCAGTGAGAAATTAGAGAAACTGAGGCAGAAAGAGAAGCAGCGAGGCCCATATGTTGGAAGAAAACCCATGCAGCAATTCTTTTCAGTCTCAGTATTGGACCAGGAGCAGTGCAGGCTGCAGAGGGCGTTACAGAGCCGAAGGAGCCAGGCGAGGACCCTGGCCTGTGGGGAGCCTCTGAGGAGTTTGCTTACAGGGACACGAGGGGCTGGTTCAGTCCATACACATCTCCTGCCCAGAAGACCGGAGTTCTCTGCTGCCGAGGAGGAAACCACCGACAGCTCCAAACTCACAATGAGTTGTTTGGCAATCCCAGCAGTGCCAAAAGCTTTCATCAGAAGCTTCCTTTTTAGAAGCTGAATTGGCAAATTAAGCAGTAAAGTAAACCACATGTGGAATGACATCAGAATCATGGACAGCAACAGGAATTGGCTCTGGAAACTCAAATTCCGTGTTGTGCTAATAGTCTCGAATTACGTGACTTGGACCCATCAGGGTGAATCCTGCAGTTTCGGATCTCGATTCCCGGGTGAGAAAAGGCAACACTCCATTTGTGACTTAAAACCAGGCTTTCACTGCACCGTGATCACATCTCAATCTGTACCAAGCTGGCTTAGAGACCACACGAAAATTATGCTAATCGCGATGGAGGCCGTTACCGCAGCATCGCTGGACGGGAACTCACTTGTTAAGGATCTTGGCCCTCTTGGCACTAGAGAAATTCTCCAGCTGCAGGGACTCCTGAGTGAGGAAGGCAACCGCCAGGTGAAAGTAGTTGTTCCACAGCTGAAAACCAAAAACAGGAGATGCTAAATTGTTGAACAGCTCAATACGGGATCTCAAAAATGCTGAGACATTTGTCGTTTGCTCAGCACATACTTCTGAAACGTTTACAAAAACACACCCACTACATATTTAATATAAATTGCTAACCAGCCGCCCACGGTGTGGTTCAGGGCTGGCATGTGGGTTCTGAGGTCACAGAGCATGTTCTCAAGTCCCTGCTCTGCCACTTACAAAGACAACTCAAACCTCTGTGCCTTGGTTTCCTCATTGATAAAATGCTTATTTCAACAGTATCTCCCTTCCAGGGCTGCTGGGAGGATCTGAGGATTCTGATACATCAATGCAGAGCCTTTATGGCCGTGCAGAGCTGGGGGCAAGCTCTTCATAAATGCTAGCTCTTATTATAGTATTATGAAGACTGACGAATAGTACAGATTTCGATAATTTATCACTTTTTATTATACAGAAAGATCATATAAATACTAGAGAATTAAGGAAAACAAATGTAAAATGAGCAAACACTTCATATTTGAAGGGCTTATGGACTGCATATATGTGCTTTAAAAAGACAATGGTCTTTACAAGAAATTTGTGGATGTTGCTTTTCTCGTTTACAAACCAGGGATAATATTTATTATATCAAATGAGACAGTTGCAAAGAGTTACATAAAAGTAAAGTGTGAACATTTTGACTATTTTTAATTACCTATGAAGTAAGTGAGAATTTAAGGGGCTTTACAGGATTTAAGAAAGAGACCGTTGGGCTTCCATTTACACAACACTTCTCACAAACTGCGCGATTTCTGTAGTCACCCACCAGCTCGTTTGACTGCTGCAGAGCTAACCAAGGAGGTGCTGTTACCCTCATTTCACAGCTGAAACTCGGAGACTTGTCCAAAGTTACAGGTGACACAGACAGAAGGAAGGTTTGAGCCCAGTGTCCCCAAGCTCAGAGCCTACACTCCTTCACTGCCCACAGAGCGGCTTTCTTTTTCGGCCTCTTTTATAATGAAAGGGGTGGCTCCCGTCAATAAAATACAAGTTGTTCCTTTTGTTTTGGTTTTGGAACTGACAACTCCCACCTATTTCCTCCTTGCCACAGTGCTAGCAATACCCATCGGCCATGGTTAGCTGCATTCTGAGACTCAGCCAGGAGCCCAGCTAGAACAGGACCTATGTCTGCACGGACCCAGAATATACCTTAATTTCTACCTGCTTTATAAACAATACTAGGGGTGAGGGATGACAAGTTACCCGTGGGGTGCAATGCACACTACTTGGGTTACGGGCACACTAAAAGCCCAGACCTCACCACTATACAATGAACACATGTAACGGAATGCAGCCGGTACACCTGAAATCTATTAAAATTTTTGAAAATGTAAGAAGAAAAAGAATGTAAAAAAAAAATCCAAAATAATAAAATATGAATGCTTCCTTTTAAGTGACAACTTCACTAACTCCTAATTCTTTCTTTTCATTTATATGACCAGGACCACAGTTGAGCCAGAAGCATGCGAGACAGTCGTGCTGTTCTTAAAGGCAAACAGGTAGAAATTAAAATACGTTCGGTGTCCGTGCAGTTGTGGGTCCTGTTCTGGTCAGTGCCCTGACTGTGAGTTTCAGAATGCAGCGGACAGTGGCCAATGAGTCCTGCTAAACCCTCTTCAAACAACAACACATACACATGTCACCCTTGCCGGGGCAAAGCTCTATGTTGGACGGAAAGAGCCCATTGCTTTCATGGTGTTTGGGCTCACGGTGAGGGTCCAGAGAACTCTACTCATGAAACAGTAAGGAAAGGGCATCAGTAACCGACATGCTGAGAAAAAGGATCTACCCCCTCTACCCAAAGCAGCCACAATTAAAAACACAGGAATCCATCCAGCAAGTCATATGCAAGACTGATATGGAAACAAACCAGAAAATCTAACAAGGCCATACAAAAAGACCTAAATACCTAAATACTGCAGTATAGGATGGAAAAAAATAAATAAATGCTGCCAAGTATTCCCTTGAATACCATAAAATTTCCCCCAAATTTATTTATGAATTCAATGGAATTCCAATTAAAATGTGAAGGGCATATTTTTAAAAAAGAAACTCAACTAGCTGATTTTTATTTATTATTATTATTTTTTTGAGACAGAGTTTCACTCTGCTGCCCTGGCTAGAGTGAGTGCCGTGGTGTCAGCCTGGCTCACAGCAACCTCAAACTCCTGGGCTCAAGCAATCCTACTGCCTCAGCCTCCAGAGTAGCTGGGACTACAGGCATGTGCCACCATGCCCGGCTAATTTTTTCTATATATTTTTTTTAGTTGTCCAGATAATTTCTTTCTATTTTTTTAGTAGAGACGGGGTCTCGCTCTTGCTCAGGCTGGTCTTGAACTCCTGACCTCAAACAATCCACCCGCCTAGGCCTCCCAGAGTACTAGGATTACAGGCATAAGCCATCATGCCTGGCCTCAACTCGCTGATTTTAAACATCATATGGAAGAGGAGATGCACAAAAATAGCCAAGATAATTTTTCAGTAACAAACTAATGGGGATGTCTTGACTGTACAAGCTGGGTAAAAAGGTATAGCGATTAAGCCACTGGGGTAATAAGAGAAAATATAAGTGATACATAAATACATCTGCAATTATGTTAACTAGAGCATTTCAGATCACTGGGGGAAGATGTAACCTATTCATGAAGTGATGTGGGGAAATTTGAAGTTAGACCCTTACCCCTAAGACAAACTATGGAAATCTCAGATAGATTAAACACCCAAAAGTAAAAACCAAACAAACCAAAAAACCCCCCCAAAACTATAAAGGTATTAACAGCTTCTAACTACATAAAAACAAATTTATATTATAATACTGAGGCAAGGAGAGATTTGTCAAGCAAAACATAAAACTAAATAGTTATAAAAGAAATGACAGATTTGGCTACAGAAGAATTAAATATTTCTATATGACAAGTATAAATGCATGACTAGGCTATATCAAGAATTCCAACTAATAAAAAAGGAAGACAAACAGCCCAAGAGAAAAACAAGCAGAGAAAATGATCGGATGGTTCAGAATAAAAACCACACTGCTGGCAATTATTTTCAGGCTAACCAGTCATTGGAAAAATGCCAATAAAAACAGGAAACAACAATTTTCAAGAAATTGGTATTGAAGAAGATTCTAGAAAGTGGTGGGATTGCAAATGGCTAAATCATTTTAGGAGGGAACTTTCTCATTGTCCATCAAACTTAACACTTCATACCATTGGCCTGCAGATCAGCGTGTGCTACAGCAATGCACCACAGCCCTCAGGGAAGCCCGGCTTGCGAGAGGGAGAAACCGGAAACAGCCTATAGGCCGTCAGTACAGAAATGTTGAATAAATTTTGGTACCTTCATACTGTGGGCTATGACAGAACTGAAAAACACATAGAGTGTGATCTGGTTCATGTTAAAGGCCAAAAGAAAACATGCAAAGCCCCACATAAATGCTTATAGCATCAGGAAGAGCACACAACAATTAGTTAAAAGTTACCCCTGCGCAGGGGGAATGAGAGTCGGCAAAAGGGTAGGAGGGGTTATTTCATGCTTTGTCTGATATACTGAGTTACCAGACATGAATATTTTACAATGAAAAATATTTGTTATGATTTATGAAAACAAGCATTAAGTAGAGAAAATGATAAAAATTAAAATTATAGAAAGTAACATTTCTATACATATAGTGCCTGATATATTATTATACAATTATTTTCTATAATGCTGATAAAATAGAAATTTAAAATTAAAAAATTATAAAAGAAATAAGAACAGTGAGGGGCATGGTATGCACACCTATAATCCCAGCTACTTGGGAGGCTGAGGCCAGAGGATTGCTTAAGCCCAGAAGTCCAATACCAGCCTGGACAACATAGCAAGATCCCATTTCAAATTAAAAAAAAAAAGAAAAAGAAAAAGGGGTAGCATAGGCACCTTAGAACTTAATCTAATATACTAAGTATCACATTAGCTCTAAATTTTCTGGAGGCAACGCCAACAGGAAAGTCAATGGCTATCTAATTTTTGTTATCGGGTAACACGTTTTTGTGCTGGATCACCAACTGGGTCTACGTAAATTCTGCAGGTTCCTTCTCAGTGAATAATCTTGCCCAGAAAATAAACATGCCATTTGCATCTGGGTACTTTTTTCCCCTAATTTGCAAACTTTAGTAAAATAAACTAAATCATAATAATGACAAATAAAATCGTTATTAGCAGAAACATATCCAGAATATAATGGAACCGAGAGCCCTAAATCTCAGATGCACAGTAAGAAATCCTGCCAGGCAAAACCAACCCTTATGCTGAGTGTGCACACGCGTGCACAGGCACACACACACTGCATGCACGGGGAGCACCTGAAACTGATGGACCAGCTGGCGGCAACCCTGCAGTCTAGGGGTAGGGTCTTTGGCCCCGTAAAAGCCACTGCGGGTAGCACAAAGCCAGGAGAGAACACCAGGGGAAGACAGTTCTCAAAGCGAGCTGAGCTCAGTGATGCAGACTCACTCTTCCTTCTCGGCTGGCTCTTTGCTCTCCACAGTAGGAGGGACTGAGACAATCTTGGCAGGCACAGTCACCAAGACTCCAGGGCCTCCCTGCTCAGAGTCCCTCCTTGTCACTCTGATTCAACAGTTTCTCTCTGAAACAACTCTATCTCCTTCCTTGCTAAGTTGAGCAAATACCCTGAAGGGATAATTTTCATTCCTCAGGTTCCAATAGTATGTATTGTAAATTCCATTTCTGCACCTCAGATGGGAGACCAATTAAGTTCGAGGATTAAAAATTCTGTAACATATTGGCACAGACCCGCAATTTGTTTCAACGCGACTTCTCCACAAAGGTCGTGTCTACCTCTTCTCTTACCTGTAGCTCAAAGTTGGCTTGATCCAGAAATTTTTTGTTCAGCATATCTGCATACTGATTAATTGCTCGCAGGAAGACTCTGAAAGATCAAGAGAAAATTACATAATTACACACTTATGCTCTGGCGCTTTAGTAGGTTTGGCATTTCAATTAGATACAATCCCAGACTGTCTGGAATGTGAACTCTCCAAATCCGGTGCAAAACTGTGAGGTTTTGCCAATGAAAAGCCTACAGAATTATATGTAGAAGTTCTCCAGATTAATCAAAGAAATTAGCACATGCAGAATAAAAGAAAAAGACCAAAATAACAGCTTCTGAAAGTCACATTTGAAAAGTATCACTAAAAAAAAATCTAATTTAAAAAAAGGAAGAAAGAAAAGGTGCAAATTAAATCCTTTTCTCAGGTTGCGATGTCTTAATGTTATATTATTAAACTGATCTTTGCTTAGCGGCTTTTTAAAGTCACACATGTGAAAGCTCTCTCACACAGGAGCTATTACGCTTGCAATGGTTTGGTGCAGTATCACCAGCACAGCTTACCACTTTAGTGTCATTTGTCCTACACTCTGCATGCTAATTTTGATCACTGCTTACTTGTTTAAGGTGAATTAAAAAGCGTTAGCAAATGTAAAAGTGATGACAGTAATTTTAGCAAGAATTTTAATTCCTAGATTCACTGGTAATATACAATTTTAACATTCTTCAATAACCATGACTTTTACTTATTTATGATGAAATATGCAAGTCTGGCTGTCACAAATGACTCCAGAGTACTGTCTTTCACAGGCTTGTTCATTCAGTAGATTTGTTTTATAACCCTGGAAACTGTCTACAGTGCTAAACCTTAGTCCAGCTACTTTTTCAAAGACCCTTTTCCCTTTGCACAGAGGCAGGATGTAAGAGGAATTACATTAGGTCACAGATAATAACCTTAATTACACTTTCTCTATTTAGACAGCAGGAAGCAGCCAGAGTGCAAGGGAAATCTAGGTTACTTACTAGTAACTGCTGCTCTCTGACAACATTATCTCTTTAGCTAAGAGCCCAGGAGAAGCTCCTCATGCCCCGGCCATCTCAGAGCCGCTAAAAGGCAGTGCCAGGGAGAGGGGAAGGATTCACCACCTGGGGTTTTAAGGAGGTCTCTGCCACCACCTGCCACCACCACCTCCTGCAGAACACCCACCGTCACTGCAGACTCTCTCACACGTATGCAGCATGCAGCGCTAAGACAGGGATGTGCGGACATCACTTCATCAAGAAACCCATTATCTGGATCTAGGACCAAAACAGCTGTGACCAAGGGCCCGTGACAGGGTTTGCTATCTCAGTCACTAAAAAAAACCCGCAGATGGAGCGATTTGAGTTCTTCCCTGGGGACATTAAGATATAACCAGAAAGGAGGAATTAGTGTTTTTAAGTGAGTATTAATGGAAGGGCATGGGGAGCATTGCCTTGTCCATTAACCAGGAGCACAGACTGGGTGGCAACGGCCATCAGCCACAGGGGTGCCAGAGGTTGCAAATATAGGATGCCCAGTTAAATCTGAAGAATAGCTCTTATTGCTGAATTCTGTAATTGAAAAAAAAAGTCGAATACAGGACATTTAGGGCATCCCGACAAATGAATACGGGACCCAGGACAAAAATGACAATGTTCAGGGCATGGCTTGTATCTACAGGATGTCTGGCATCTCCAATCAGCCTTCCAGTCTTGGGCTGGGGTCTGTTGTATCATGTTCAGCCCTCAGAAGTACAGGATACGAGCTGCAGAGAAGATGTTCTACCTTCCCCACCTGAACTTGGCAGCTGTGTTCAGACAGCCTCTGGGGATGTGCACTGTGTTAACCCCAGGAACCACGGAAGATCTCCCAAATGTCAGTGGGATACAACAGCTTCCCGTCTTGACAAGGGAGGGCTCTCATGAGGCACGAGAATACTGGGCTATGACCACTCACACTTTTTTGTTTTCCCTTAATTTTAGCCTTCAGCTTTAGAACTCTGCTATTCACTAAAGCAGCGGTCCCCAACCTTTTTGGCACCAGGAAGTGGTTTCACGGAAGACAATTCTTCCATGGGATGGGGTCGAGATGGGGAAAGGCAGAGCTCAGCGGTAATGTGAGCGGCAGGGAGCAGCTGTAAATACAGATGAAGCTTCACTCACTTGCCTGTCCGCTCCTCACCTCCTGCTGTGCGGCCTGGTTCGGGTTCCTAAGTTTCATGGAAGACAATTTTTCCACTGACAGGGTCAGGGGGTGGGTTGGAGCTCAGGCGGTGATGTACCACCTGGTTCCTTACAGGCCTTGGCCTGGGGATTGGGGACTGCCACCCTAGAGTACTCTAGGTCCTTATGAGCTTAAAGAAGACACTGTCCAGCCCTCCATGACAACAATGACAAGTTTACTAGAACATGCATCATTATTATAGGGTAATTATTTTGTCTCAAGATAGCACCCAAACAGTTGCAGTATGCTACTTCTAATTAAGTTCTGGAACAATTTCAGCTAGTTAAATATATTTCTTAAGATGATTATTTTTTAAAAAAATATGCCATGCTCAAATAATATGAAGGTTCAACAAAAACTTCCTAATGAACTGACAGCCGAGACAGTGCAGTGCTGAGAGCAGATTCTATAATTTAGATTCCCCATAAATGTTTTAAAAAGCCAGGGCAAAAAACAAATAATGTGGAATGCACGTAGCATGAGGGAAACGAGAGGAAAGATCAAATTAAAAACATAATCAATGCAGTAAACAAAGACCAGAAGCAGCTCAGGATCAATCCATCACTTCCACAGAATCATCCGGGACATGCAGAAATTATATCCTGCAGTTCACACTTGGGGTTAGAAACAGAGCTAGGCCCCTGAGTCCACTTGAGGATAAATCGATTATTTAACCAGACACAAAGAAACATGCACAAAGACTTTTAGGTAAGAATATCTATTATCTACTGTAATTCATAAGTTATTTCCAATAAATGTCAAACTAGGGAAAATAAATAAGAAAAGCATATTAGAAGCTTTTACATGGCAATCTGCTTTCAGCTGCAGAGGAATCACGAGCTATGCCAAGCGTCTGGATGGCAGGATGCCTCATTAGACCAAACGAAGGTCTCAGGACAGCTCAAGATCACAGTCCTCTGTGAGGGGCAATCGTAGGGGGGCCGGGGTGTGAATGGGCTTGCCTGTCTCCGCATCCTGATGACTCTATCTGTGCTGGACGCTGTCAGGCTGGGTAGTGTTAGGGAAGCCCTCAGGACTGTGTCACTAGCAGGTATGGCAAGGGCAGTGACCACGTCTGCTTGTTCACCCAAGTGCCCTCAATGCCAAGTCAGCTTCTGGCACATGGTCTCTGCTCACTAGGTAACTGACATAGGGATGAATGAATGAGAGGATGGATGGATGGATGGATTGATGCATGAATGAGTTGGCCCAGAAGATCAGGCTCCAAATCGGAGGGCTCAAGGAGGCTAGACTATTTGATGGCCTCTGGTTCTCCCGGGAGTCCTTGCATTCTGTGTAGGTTTTCCGTAGTGGGATCCAGCTCTTTTCAGGTTCTCGTTATCCAAGTTTCTCATTAGGCATTTGGCAGCTGTGGCTGGTAACTGTTCCCTCATCCTCTCCACCTCCAGTTCTTGTTCTCTCTTCTCCTCTTCCCTCCTGGAACTTGTGCCTTGATGGCAGGAACCTTGTCTTTTATGTGTCAAGACCACCCAGTACAGCTAAAACATCTCCTTGCCACTGTGCATATCCTGAAACGCTTTCATCTTAGGAACCATGAGTTTATTACTAACAGAGCTCTCTGAGTCAAGGTACATCCAGAACCTCCCACAGTCAAAACAAAACAAAACAAAACAAACAAAAGCCCCCGGAGCCTGCTCGAAGGAAGAGGTGGAATCCACCCTCTGGCAGTTGGGTTTCTTTTGATTCTGCCCATCCAACATTGTGGTGTGTAGGCACCAGGACACAGTGAACAGAGGCCACACGTCACGCAGGGAGCATGAGAAGATGCTCCCAGGACCAGGGATGGGGGTAAGGAGGGCACAGTGCAGACAGGTGTAACTTCTGCTCCCCCAGCAAATGCTCGAGAGAAGAGACCAACCACCCTGTGGACCAAGCATGGTATGTCTAATTCAGAGCCAGAAGAATTCAGTAATTTCTAAAAAATCAAAACTCACGGTGTGAGAATTAAATGCTTTCATAGATGCTGTCACAAATGGTCAAAATGTTTGAGAAAAAGGGTAAGCCTGTATTTAATAGAGTCCTTTTCATTTTTAATCTATGGATGGATTTATTCATAATCTAAAATTTCAGGAAATGAAACCAAACACATAAATACTGCAGAAAGTGTCACAGGCAAATTACGTCATCTGAGAAAGATTCAAAAAAGCCATAAGGTCTAGAAGCCTGTAAATTTTATTTTTTATGGCCTGATGGAAAGAAACATCATCTCCCTTTTCTTGGTAACCACTTCCTGTCTCTGGGAAGTAAGAAGCATCACCTTTATGAAACCTGTCATGACATTATCCATTTTTAAAAATGTGAGGCCAATGGGAAATGCTGACAGTTCATTCCCCAACCCAAGCAATTAAAACAACAACAAAAAATCTGGAAAGTTCTCTTGACTTCCTCTTCTACATTTAACCCTGTAGCTCCCACAAGACATGAAATACTGTTCCTTTCTGACAGTGTCAAACATGAGTGTAACTGTAGCCTCCACAAACACGTATTTATACAATTAAAGTCTTAATTCAATTTTTTCTATCAGTCTGCTATGGCTTCATGTCCGTGTAAACAGCAAGCTACACGACCTTCAGAAAGTTGCTCAACACCACAGAGAAATGATGAGCATGTGAGGTATGGATATGTTAATTAGTTCGATTCAATCACTCCATAATGTATACATATATCATAACATCACATGGCACATCATAAACACATGCAATTATTATTTGTCAATTAAAAGTAACATTTTTAAAAACCAATGTTAAAACAAACAGAAAGAGTTGCTCAAATCTCCAAGATTCTCTTATTTCCCACCAACAAATGAAAATACTAAACTACAGCCTCTGAGCTCCCTAGAACTTTTAGTCTATAGGTTTTGTTTGTAACTTTTAGATGAAAGGTAAGAAAGAGACATCACCACAGGACACGAAGCTATTTGAACACTATGATCTCCACTGACACTTCACAAAATGTTAAGTCACAGCTGGTGAGAGGGGAAGACATACTCTGTGACTTCTACACTTTTGGGAGACAGAGGCTGGTTGCAGCCAGCAGGGCAGGGCTCTGGCTGCTGAAGGCACCCGCCCAGCTCCAAGCTGTCAATGGCATGAAGTTTCTGGGGCAGGTCCCGCCAGCCTCGCCTCTCTCCCCACATCCCCACTCTGTCCTCGGACAAAAAGGGCAGGGAGATGCTGCGTGGGCTCCAACAGGAGACCCTCTCGAAAAGCTGCCTATTGGCACGTGCACGCAATAACAGTAGCATAGTCCTAAGTAATTATGTGTTAATTGAGTAAGGGGAACTTAGCAAGTAGAAAGTAATCGGGAACCAATTTCACTGTTACACGCTCCTGGCACAATTACAGGCTCCGAAATGACTTTATTATGACAGAGCCTCGGGTCTTTCTAGCATCCCTGTTACCCAGTGTTTGCTGCCAATGAAACTTGGAGACGAGGGGCCTCATTATTATGGAGGGAAGACGTGGAGAAAGGCATTGAATTTCCAGTGGATTACCAAGCCCCACTGCTCAAACTGGGAAGCTGCAGGGGTTTTTTTATTCCTTTTCTAAACTTACTTTAAGTTATATAATTAGCTTGTACAGTTCAATACGAGGGCATTTAAATACCTCTGGCATTAAAACAAGTTGCTTGGGGTGGGGGATGCATCTTTTAACAAAGATGCTCAAAATGGGTGGAAAAAAAGGAAAGAAATTAGAAGTGACAGATTCCATCCCTGCAGAACAACGAGTCAAGTAACAGTAGCTGGAAATTTGCCATACAACGATTTCTGCATAATTCAGGAACGCTGGGAAGAAGAGGAAACTTAAGGTGAAGTGATAAAAGAGATGCAGACAACGTCACCTCAATTAAAAGGGCAGTAGCGAGAAGGAGCGTTTCACTTCCGCTGCTCAGTCCCGGCACATCCCTGTACTCGGCGGGGTGGCTCTTCCGTCGAGGCAGTGACGAAATAGGGTCAGTGGCTTCCTTTTGTGGGACCTCGACTGGGAACCAAAAGCCACACGTGCAGAAAGGGGTGACGTCCAGGAAAGACTCCTGGTGTAGGAGAGAGAATGAGGCACAAATCTGGGGGCCTGCGTGGGACCTGCCTCACGTCTTTGGGATTTGGGAAATTGTAGGAAGACCGATGTCACTAGAACGTTCTGGGAATAAGCAGGGTGGGGGCGCAGTCTGAGGATCACTCAGGGTCAGGAACGCCAACGGATTCAACTGCTATTATGTCCAGTCTGTACTAAAGGGAGTTTCTTTTTTCCAAGATTTCCTAATTTCTTTTTCAAATCAATAAAGACTTAAATATCCATCAAAGTCTTAACTAAAATCCAAACTGCCCTGAACCTCCCTGCTGGGCAGGCGGCAGCTGCAGGCTTGGGCTGCGATGCTACTGAGAACACAAAGGATTCCTGGGGAGCGCCCGTCCACTCTGAACCTAGGTCACGCCATCTCCGCAGAGGGGTCTCCACAAGCACAGCCACTAGGCCCCGTCTACTAGTCTGCCCCTGCTAGGGGAGAGGCACACTGGGCTCGCTCACAACCCGGGGGTAGGGCAGAGCAGGACAGGAACAAGCTCTTGAGCCACCTCGGTTGCCTTCCTTGGGGACCTGGATCAGCGCGGTCAGCACAACGCAAACGAATCCCAGTAGCTGTTTGGCTTTTATGTCACATTAAGGATAATGTGATGAAATTACACATACACAGAAGTGCACAAGAGACCCATGTACCCTTCACCCGGCTTTGACAAGGAGCACCTCTGCCAGCCATTGTTTCATCTGTTCCATCTGTCCTCTACCCTCCCACATCATTATTATTATTCTAATGGGCTTCATTTTTTTAGAGCAGTTTTGGGTTCCCAGCAAAACCGAATGGAAAGTACAGGTTTCCCATATATTACCCCCGCATTAATATCCCCCCACAGTGGTGCACCAGTTACAAATGATGAACCTACATGACACCTGGGTGTCAGTTATCCCCTGAAGTCCATGGCTTACATCGGGATTCACTCTTGGTGTCGTACATTCTGTGGGTTTGGACAACTCTGTAATAACAGGGATTTGCTATCGTAAAAAGTGTTTTCACTGCCCTAAAAATCCTCTTTTCGCCACCCATTCATCCCTCCCAGCTCCCGGCAACCACTGATCTTTTTATAGTCTCCATAGTTTTGTCTTTTCCAGGATGTCCTGTAGCTGAAATCACACAGTACGCAGCCTTTCAGATTGGTCAGTATTACTTTTATAACGTTTTCTAAGTTGATTTGTGCCAGGTTAAGTCTCTTAAAGTTTAATCCACTTTGTAGCAAGGACTTGAAGGCTCCTTTCTAACTCGTCCTGCCACAGAAAGCGCTTCGCTCACACAGAGTCTGTGGGTCATTCAGGCGCCCACCTGGGCAGGCGTCAGGGCATACACTGCCTGCTACTTCTGGCCAAGGCTCACAACGCCAGTGCGTTACTTTTGGGGGAGGCAGGGAAGGCAGGGCAAAGTCTGACTCTAAGCATCAATCATGGCAAATAAAGCAGGTCCCGGCTTGCCCCAGAGACCCCCGCCCCACCACCCACTGTCAGACCTCCTCCCTCCTCTCCCGGGCTTTCCGATTGCTAACTGTTAGAGTCAGGGCCAACGATGGGTGGATCTGCCATGGGCAGAGGAAGCTGTGTAGGTTGGGGGACCAGGCCCACCCCTCAGGCACAGGCTCAGAGTGCCCCGGAAGGTCTGCTTGCTGGATGCAAGACTGTGTGCCATGATCCATCACTAGAGTATTTTCTGTGTTCACATATGTGGGAATGGGGGCAGGCAATGGCGGCTGGAATAGGGAGTCGAGAATTTCTGTTTGAAGTGATGAGACAGTTTGGAAATCAGTATCACTACTGATTATTGAACAACACTGTGAATGTCATTAATGTCACTGAATTAATTGCATGCTTATAAATGGTTAAAATGGCAAATGCTGTGGTATATATATTTTATAATTAAAAAAACATGAGAAGGAAACAGGACATTTTACCGAAACTGTATCAGTGGCAAGTCATGATTTTTCTGTCTGTATCTCTAACCATCAGTGTGACTCAGCTCCATGAATAAAGAAAAAATTTCCAAGAATAAGAATCTCTAACTTTTATTCCCCCGAAGAAGCAGGCTGTTCAGATCTGTCTGGGAGTGGGCAGGGCATTAATAAACAAACATTCACAGAGACACAAACAGAAACCTAATGATGTGAGTCTTGCTAGCCCCAGCATGCAAGGACTGAACTCCACATAGGACAGCGGTCGCCTACGTGGCATGGCCCCTGGTCTACTGCCATTCCCTGAGGGCCCGTCTGTGCCGAGTCTTTACTCCCCACGGCATCCAGCAATGCAGCCTTACAAAATGTAGTATAGTAAAAATTAATCCTCCTAGGGAGCCCAGGAGAAAAACTAAGCGGTCAGAGGCTTGGAGTGAACCGTATGGTTCAAGGCAGACACTCTTAAAAGAAACTAGGATAGTTAAAGGAGAAGGCTTCTTTCAAGTTATTTCATGCTCAGAATATACCAGCTTTGCTTAGAATTTATCCTGGTACCTTTCCTAGACTTTGTATGGGCACCATAATCATTTAGTGCACTAGCATAACTGGCTAGAGGCACATTGCGACTTTGCCCACACAGGAGCTTAGAGAGGGTGTGCTGGGAGCAGCTACCTAGCAGGCAGTGACACTGTCCACATGTCCCCATCCTCACTTCTACTCTCTACCAATTTAGTTTCACTCTTGCCAGGTGTTGGGGGTCTCTCTTTGTGGTGCATCCCCTTGGGAGGATCTGGGGAAAACACACAAAGAGGTGGAGACGTGGAAGGGGCAGGTGCCTGAGGTCACGCTGATCTGTGCCTGATTCATATACCATCGCTTACAGGCTGTGTGACCTTGATCAAGTTAATTAACAGCTCTGAACTCCAGCGTTCCTTATCCAGTTCTGGGGAAGGAGATTAGAGGAGTGTCTATAATGAGCCTGGGTCATACGAGCTGTTCAGTAATCGGTGGCTACTGTGGGGGGTATGAAAGAGACAGGAGATGGAGAGCTTCGTCATCTGCTTTGTGTTTCACAAGAGGTCTACAAAGGATCTTCTCAGCGTGTAGTGGGCAAAGGAGAATTTAGGAGATTAACGTTCATGAACATTCAGCTGTTGTCAAAGCTCTTGGGAAAACAGAAAGTCCTGTAGCTGAGAGCTTTCAGCGCTTTGATGTTATGGTGGCTCGGAACTATTACCACGCGACTGTTGAGCACATGGGACTTTTTCTGTCTTTGTCCATGGAGAGTACATAAGAAAATGCCAGACTTTCACAGGAGGAGTTAACTTCTGCAGGTGGAATTGGGAGCCTGGTGAGGTTTGTTTTCAGGTTCTGAGACCACGTTTCCTGACAGTACTTCAGAGATGGACCAGCCAGGGCTCCAGCTTGCCACGGCTACGCTCTGGCCCTGGGAAGGCCCACCATCCTGGTAGGTTTTCTGCTGCCGCTTAACAAATTACCACAGACTTAGTGGCTTTAAAAACACCCCATTGATAACCTCACAGTTCCATGGGTCAGAAATGCAGACAGGGTTTTCTGCTTAGGGTCTCAGAAGACTCAGGTCAAGGTGTTGGCTCGGCCAGACTCTTATCTTCCAAGCTCTTCCAGGTTGTTGGCAGCATCCACATCAGCTGGGGTCTGCTCTCTGCTCTTAGGGGCTGCCCACATTCCTTTTCACATGGACCCTCCATCTTCAAACTAGCATGTGCAGTACTCCTGTTTCAAATCTCCCTCTTCCTTCTTTTGCTATCAGCCAGAGAAAACGCTCCTTTTAAAGGGCTTGTGTGATTACATTAGGCCCACTGGGTAATCTCCCCACCTTAAGGTTGGCTAATTAGTAACCTTAATTGTATCTGCAAGATCCCTTTTCAATGGAGGTACCGTCATCACAGGATAACGCACTATGTTCAGAGTTCTGCCCACACTCCCTCAGGGATTCTACCAGGGGGAGGGTCCTTGGGATCACTTAGAATTCTGCAGCCACACTAGGTTTGCCCCTTTCCTCACTCAGAGCCACAAAGCTCAACGCCAAACTGGTTTCTCTGGGCTCTTCTCACCTTTTCCTACAGCCTGTGACCAGCCCCAGAGGGAGGCTGTCATCACGGAGTTCCTTCCTGTGTTGGCCCCAGTGCTGTTCTCAGCCTCTGTGACAAGAAGAAAGACTCAGTTTAGTCAAGAGGAGTCTGGAAGATTAAGCAAGAGATGCTAACCTCCCCAGGCGGAGAGAATGCAGTGGCTCTTTCAGGAGGCTGCTGCCTGGCAATCCACCTGTGTCACCTGAGTGACACTTTCTATTAACAGGCATCGTCTTACTCTAAGCCTGTAATGTCCTCTGATTCCAAGCTCATCTGTTTGCTGGATTCAGTGTAGCAACCTAGACCACAAGAGCTCAAGAGCTGAATAATGAATTTCTTTCCCATATAGTCCAAAATAAATGCACCTAAATAGCCATTCCCATTTACATAATTCCTCTGGTCCACACTAACAACATGAGGCTGTCCTTTTATAGAGAGTAACCTGGTCCTGCACGTTCAGTGAGGGACCTGATACTTCCCACACCTGCGGTATAACCCTAAGCAGAGAAATATACAACTGAGCAATAAACATCACACCCAAGGTTGGATAGCACCAAATCTCAGAGGTTGGCAAACTACAGCTCATGGGCCGAACCTGTGTTACATTTTGGTAATTCTCACAATATTTCAAACTCTTTCATTATTATTGTACTTTTCATGGTGATCTGTGACTAGTGATCTTTGATGTTAATGTTGGAATTGTTTTGAGGGTGCCATGAATGGTGCCCATTTAAGACAGAGAACTTAATCAATAAATGCTGTGTGTGTTCTGGCTGCTCTGCTGAGCGGCCATCCCCTGGCAACCCGCCATTTCCCATCTCACTCCCTCTGCTGGGCCTGGGCCTCCCTATTCCCTGAGACACAACAATATTAAAGTTAGGCCAGTCGATAACCATACAATGACCTCTAAGTGTTCAAGTGCAAGGAAGAGTCTTACCTCTCAGCTTAAATCAAAGCTAGAAATCATTAAGCTTAGTGAGGAAATGAATATTAAAAGCCAAAACAGGCTTGAAAGCTAGGTCTCCTGTTCCTGACAGTTGGCTAAGTTGTAAACACAAAGGAGAAGTTCTTAAAACAATTAAAAGTGCTCCTCCAGTGAATGCATGAATAAGAAAGCAAAACAGTCTTACTGCTGATATGAGGAAAGTTTTAGTGGTCTGGATAGATCAAACCAGCCACAACATTCCCTTAATTAAGCCAAAGCCTAATCCCAAGCAAGGCCTGACCCTCTTCAATTCTATGAGGGCTGAGAGAGGTGAGGCAGTCGCCTAAGAAAAGTTTAAAGCTTACAGAGCTTGGTTCAAGAGGTTTAAGGGAAGAAGCTGTTCCCCCTGATAGATCTGGACAAAGCAAGTTGAAAACTTCCTGGAAAGAAGTCACCATTCTAGATGCCATTCAGACCATTCACGATTCATGGAAGAAGATCAAAATATCAACATAAACAGGACTTTGGAAGAAGGTGCTTCCAACCCTTAGGGATGACTTTGAGAGGTTTAAGACTTCAGTGGAGGAAGTAACTGCAGATGTGGTGGAAACAGCAAGAGAACTAGAGTTAGAAGGGGAGCCTGAAAATGTGACTGAATTGCTGCAATTTTGATAAAACCTGAATGGATAGGAGTTGTTTCTTATGGATGAGCAAAGAAAGTAGTTTCTTGAGATGGAATCTACTCCTGGTGAAGATGCTGCAAACATGGCTGAAATGACTAAAAGGATTTAGAATATTTCATAAACTTAGTTGAAGCAGCAGCAGGGTTTGAGAGAATTGATTCCAATGTTGAAGGAAGTTCTACTGTGGGTAAAATGTTACGAAACACTGTCTGATGCTACAGAGAAATCTTTCATGAAAGAGTCAATTGATGCCACAAACTTCACCGTTGTCTTATTTTAAGAAATTGCCACAGCCACCCCAACCTTCAGCAGCCACCACCCTGATTGTCAGGAGCCATGGACACAGAGGCAAGACCCTCCACCTGCAAAAAGATTATGATTCACTAAAGGCTCAGATGATCATTAGCATCTTTAGCAATAAGGTATTTTTAATTAAGGTAGGTACATTGTTTTTTTTAGACATGATGCTATTGCACACTTAATGAACTACAGTACAGTGTGAACATGACTTTCATATGCACTAGCAACCAAAAATTTGCGTGACTCATTTTATTGCAAAACTCACTTTATTGCAGTAGTTTGGAAGGGAACCCATATCTCTGAGGCATGCCTGTATGCTTAAGGAGATAAGATACAACCACCTACCCTTAAACCTAAGAATAGCTTTCAATACTTTCTCCTTGCAAGCTAATTTATCCTTCCCTAATAAACACCTGCTTCCTCTTACTATTCAGGCCATCTGATCTCGTGTACTCATTCCTGGATGTAGCCAGCATCTCCCTATAAGCAGCCCTGAGCTTTCTTCTCAACAAAAGCTTGGACCTGAGACTTGGGATTCTAGCCTTGGTTGGTGCTGAGAAGCAGGCCACCATGGTGGTTAGCACAGGGTCTCCAGGCATAACCAGCCAGAGATGAAATCGAGGCTCTTCGGTGACCAGCAACCGTGCAGACCCTGAGGAGTCTCCTTCAGGTTCTGCATCTATAAGTTGGGCATCGAAGGGCACGCTGGCCTCCCAGGTGGTGAGGATTCAAATGAGCTGAAATTGCACGTCGTGCCTAGAACAGTTCCAGACACACAGCAAGCAGAACGTAAGGGTACAGAAGTCTGCACCTGACTCTCAAGTACTTCCGCCGAGAGTCATGCTGTGCGTGGTCCATCGGCAGTCAGCCTTAGATCAGAAAACCACGTTCCAGGGGAGTGACTGGTCAAGTGCCTCGCTATCCTTACCTTGATCAAAAGCAGAGACATTAGAACAGTAATTGTTATAAATTATTTTCTTTTGTGAACTTTGTGCTTTCTTAGTGAACATAATGACTAAGAAAAATGGGTTCTTTTTGTTGAAATTAATGCTATGCAATGTACGTGGATGAGGTAAAATATTCTAGCAATGCTCCCTGGTCATGAGTGAATTGTATATAAGGATCTAAAGAGCCCAATGTCAAGGGACGATGCCCAAAACTTGGTCCTGTGTTCTATTGTCAGGCCATGGGTTGGAGGATGCTGGTTGCCTAACAACAACTATAAGCGTCAATGACTCTCCCCTCCGGAATCTTCTCACCTGCCCCAAATGAGTCATTCAAAGCACAGGCAGAGCACCTCAGATGACAGGGAAAGGGCTGCGGGAAGCCTAAGGACAGATGAGTGCACTGATTGTGAAAAACTGTTTTTCATAAATGTCTGTGTGTGTGGCAGACTTTGATCTGGGACTTTCTTTTATTATAACCTTGTAGCAAAGCGGTGAGAGAATAGCTGCCTTACACCCACTTCTAATGATGAACAACTCACAGTATCTTCAGAAAAAAAACCCCAAAAATCTAAAGATTGCCTTCAGTTAGATCCCAGTGGTGGGGCTCTTCCCCTTGCAGAGGCATGACTTAGCACCAGAAGGGACTTCAGCTGTCACATCTGCTTGGGTTTAGACATAGTGCTGCGTGAGATGCCATATGCATGGTCTCCAGTCCTGCCCTGGGACCTCAGTGGTGGCCAAACAGAGGCTATCTTCTCAATATGCCCCGTAGAAAATCCACTTTCCAGGTGTTTCTGAATTCTAATATTGACAGAATACTTCAACGAATGCCTGATTAATGGCAAGAAACAGATGACAGGCAGATGACAGTTAAGGCCACTTCATGTTTCTCAGGAGATGTGGCTGGTGCTAGGTTGTCAGCTGGATCTGAGATGGGTGATTTCTGCCCAGCCCACCTCTTTTTCTTTGTCATTTGAGGTCCAGGGGTTGAAGGCATCAGAAGCAGAATTCTCTTCCCACAAGGGGCTCCTGTGAGTCAGCGTCTACATCACACTTCTTCTCCATGGTCTTGAGAATATCTTTGTTTTCTTGCTATTTCTTGATCCTGTGACAACTCATCACTAAGCTGGAGCCGGCCGCCACTCCAACCTCTTCAAGAATCAAGAATCAGCTCTGTGGGATCCGTATCCTGCTAGTTCTTTCTTCCTCTGTTGCAACACCTCACCCCAGAGCTATCCAGCAAGATTCAGAGGCGTAGCGCTTATCCCACAGCTGGCTGCAGCACCACCCTGCAGAGAGGAGCGCTGAACACCAGCGCAAATGCTGGAATACACCACGGGAGAAGAGCAGGCTTTGTTCTCCTCATGGAGAAGGAAACCAGCGTTGATCAAGCAGCTCTAACGTGCTACCTGTTGGGCTAGGAGCTCACAAGAACTCCTTCATTTAAACTCCCCAATTCGTGGGTGGGAAATACCAAATCTGCTGGTGTCTTGATCTTGGACTTCTCACAGCCTCCCGAACTGTGAGCAATACATTTCTGTTGTTTATAAGCCACATGTTAAAAGTCCATGGGATTTTGTTACAGCAGTTTGAAGGGACTCAGGCACCAGCTTTCCCAGGCACCATTATTATACGCACTGGGCGAATCAGCCAGCCACAAGCCCTGCCCTGGCTGTGGTGGCTCCCATCTAGGGTGCGCCAGGTGTGGGTGGGCTCTGGGTTAGCATGAGCTGCAGCCACGGAACTCAGGGAGTTATCAGGAAAGCATGTGTGGACGCTCTCCTTCCTGCACTGCATCCAAATGTGGAAAAGCAGGGAAGAGGCGGGGCGTGGAGAGAGGCCATGAACGTAAGTGTTTGATGAGGGTGGTCTCTAGGAAGTGGGGCTCTAATGTAGTCGAGCAGATGACAGCTGAAGCACCAGCATTTGTGAAACAGACTGGAACGAACACAAGGAGCGGCAGTCATCAGAGGCCAGACCAGAGGTTCAGCTGCTGACGTGCTGTCTGTTCTCCAAGCTCCCACTGCAGCAGACCAGCAGGCCGCTGGAAAAGGGGACAGAGGGTCAAAGGGACCCAGGGAGCTCCATGGAGATGCAGGTGGGGCCTTTTGAAGAGCTGAGGGCAGATTGGAGAATAAACACCTGTTCTTGGTTCTCTAGGCAGAGTGATGCCACTTGCCCTACGTGTTAAGCAGTATCGAAAATTAACAACCACGAAGAATCTAATGATGTTTTTACATTGAGATAAAGAAAATCCTGATGAAAGTGCCATTGAGGGCAAATCTGCAATGTCAAGTTAAATCAAGAGGAGGGTACAGAAGTCCTGCTTTGTGCCACAGTCAGACAACTCGGGGACCCTGGACCCCTGCCTGGCCACGCTGGAAAGAGGGAACGCCAAGGACAGGGCAGTTGAGCTGATGTAGAATCAGCACAGGGGAAAGAAACAGGAGCCCTGGCATTTATTTTCTGAGCGGGAAATTCAAAAGGAGGGGCATGGTGATCGTGAGTGTGCTAGATTCCTGTGCTGCTATAACAAACTGCCACAGATTTGTTATCTTACAGATCTGGAGGCCACAAAATGGGTCTCTCTGGGCTAAAACCAAGTGTCAGAAGAGGCTCTAGGGGAGAATATATTTTCCCATCTTTTCCAGCTGCCAGAAGTTCCCCACATTCCATCTACAACCTCAGTCTCCCCGGCCATGCAGAGAACAAAACGGGGCTGTGCGAGGGGCGGGCGAGGAGGGGGCCCAGGGAGCATCTGCAGGATAAGCTCATGTCACGGGCAGAAGCTGGGGGTGAAGGGAGAATCTACAGGGGAGGCCACGGAGGAGGAGGAGGAGGACTACTCAGAGCCCCAGGGGGCCTGGACCCCTTTCTGTACCTGCCACACCTAGTGCTTAGTAAGTATATCTGGAGCAAGGGGGTGCCCACATGAAGGATTCCACGGCCACATTTTAAACTGAGGATGTGCCATCTGACCACCGTGTCTGCTCTTGCCCCTGTCACTTCTCCCCTCACGGCCAGTTTCCGGCTTGTCACTGCTCCCTGGGACACCTTCTGCGCACCCCGCCTGCCGGAGCCCCTTCCTCACGCCACTCTCGGTGCCCCGCCCCGCCTCCCTTCCCTGGCTCTGACCTCTTTCTGGGCTCTCCATCCCGGTGCACGGTGTTTGATTTGATGCTATCAATCCTGACATGTTCCCAGCCATGTGGCCGCACGCAAGGAAGCCCTGGGCATCTCGTTCTACTTACGCAACCACTTACGCAACTGCTCTTCGGCTGCACCGGCCCCTGTGTGTTGGCGGCCCGTGCCTTTCCAGCCAGCCTCTGGAAAGGCTCGAAATAGATTTTTAAACCAGCTCCACATCTGCCTCTGCTCTTCCTGCCAGATTCCTCTCCCTGTCTCTCTTTTTAATGACCCCTTTATTTCTTTCATGCTCTTATCTTAATCATAAAGAGAGAAGAGGGTGAGTCAAAGGCCAGTGTCTGCAAAACCAGGCCCGAGAATCTTTTGCTCTGTAGACGGCTCTGGGAGGAAGAAAGGGAAAAAAATTAATGAGGAGTTTAGAGCACTGACTAGTGCGCAAGGGCACTGGGTTCTGTGTTGTTTACTCCTCTGCTGTAACAAGCCCAAGAGGCAGATCGCACTGCCTGTAAAATACGAGGATTATGGCTCCACCTCATGGGTTGATTTAAAATTAAATGAGACCCAAGACAAGGGGACAACTGGACAAGGGCTAGCATCTTGCCCTTGCCCCCTGCCAAGCAGCAGTGAGCAACTCCAAGGTCATGCCAGATGCAGGTATGGAGCAAAGACCAAGGTCTGTCTGCTGCACAGCCCGTGTTTGATGCAATTAATGGGGAAAAGCCGCTTGGACACAGGGCCACACTATGCTTTACTTCCGGAGAGCATTACAGGGACAGTCCAAAAGCCACCTTCTCACCTGACCATGCATGTGGGGAACTAGGCATTAAGTGGCCTGTCAGGGATGGGACGCAGGAGTTCCTTGCTCTGTCTGGTAAATCATGTCCACCCTCATGACAGCTCCATTTTCCCATCACTCCACTTTTTACCACCCGAGCATGGCCACAGCCACGGTGCGCATTGACTTTGCTATTAACAGGAGGCAACTGGGTGATATGGGCTAATAATCGTCTACCTTCTTAATACTAAGTGACTTATTACCCACAAACACACGCAGGAAGTGCTCTGGGAAGCTCCCGCCAGCTGAACACATGCAAGTTAAGCTTCTTAATTGAAAATATAATCTGTATTGCAGAGATTAAAATATATTGGATTCATTTTGGCTCAATTCTTCCCCATTGTCCCACATACATTTTCTTTATGCTACACAATCAAATTAGTTCCCCTGCTATGGAAATTATTTCAACACGATAAATCAATTTTATAGTGAAGCTATGACTGAATGTCCTATTTAAAGGAAAAGCAAATCAGGGATGGCAACAATTTTCTTACTGATGTGATCAGTATTTGCACCATACGCCTTGGGCGATCTCTATTAGGTTTTTCTTTTTTGATTTCTTGGTTTTCTTTACTTCCCCTTTGTTGTCCTTGGGGAAGCCTTTACTTTTGTGTGGCGGGGAGGATGCAGGTTCCGACCCATCATCATGCCAGAGCAGGCCTCACAGGGCCCTCAGCAGGGCAGCTTCCCCATCCCCACCTCTGGTCTCAGGGCAGCCCCTGCCCTGCCCTGCGAAGCAGCAGTCCCAGAACTCCCTGCTGAGAGCAGCACAGCCATCCAGGCACCCTCTGGTCCCCTCACTGTGCTTTATTTATTTTCATAACACTCATTAGTCACTGGCTGTATATGAGCTAGTTATAGGTTTGACGGATCATTGGCTGAGCCCCTGCCCCAGTACAAGGCAAACTCCATGGAAGCAGGGGCTTGGTCTGTCTTATCGAGTGTTATATTCCCAGCGTTTAAAACAGGGCCTGGTACAAATGTCCATAAATAGTCAAAATGCCTTATCAGATTAGATAATGTCACCACACTGAGGCCAACACACTGCAAAACGAGCTTCACTGTAGCCGCAGGGTGGGGCAGAGGTGTTCAGGAGAGGCGGCTGTGGGGGCCTGACCCACGAGCTTGTCGGATGAACCCAGTGCAACACCCCCACCACCTGCTTCCATCCTTCCCAGGCCCCCAGCTCTGGCACGCGACGCCTCCTGCACATGTGGCTGACTCCTTCCAATCTCTCAGCTCCCAGCTACCCTGGATCCACGAGTCCCTTCTCACATACTTTTAAGAGAACCACGCGCCTCTTCTTCAGGGTGCCGGAGTCACACCTGTCATTACATGTTTGCTTGAGCAATGTCCAGGGTGCCACACCCCTCACTTTGTAAATTCTCAGCTCCCTGAAGATAGTCTCCACATCTACTGTGACTCACACAGCGTCTAGCACTCTGCCTGTCTTTAGTAGGCACTCGATGTATACCTGAATGTAGAAGGAATGATTAGGTGTTGCAATGAACATGATCCTGAAGCTCATTGGTCATTTTCAGTTTGAGCCATTGAGCTCAGCAAATCAGTAATCAGTTGTGTCCTTTTATTTCTACCATAGGTGGGAAAAGAGACGGGAAATAACTACTGAGCAGGGATTGTGCCCAGACAGCTAGCTGCATTAAAGACACCAAATACCCTCAATATGATGGCTTGATGACTACCCTAAGGCCACCACTGTCCTCATTCTTCAACAGAGTGAGGTGAGAGCCTCTCAGTGCAAATTTCACTGGTGTCAATTGCTGTGTACCTCGCAGCATGGCGGCTGCTTTGGTTTAAACACCTTGCAGAGTCAAAGTAAGAACTCAGGTGTCCAATAACACAGAGAATAGGAGAGGCACCACAAGTGGCCTATGCAGAACATACAGGCTTATTTATAAGTTTGAAAGACTTAATGTTATTGGATTTTCATAGCTGGCCAAGTTCATTATTCCGGCCAACCGAATTCTATGAGTTGGCTCCAATACATGTGTTAAATTCAAGTGTTAAATTCAAGAAGTTGCAGCACAAAGCAGTTCTAAGTGAATTACCTGCTCAATATTATCAATGAGTGAATGTGAACTAGAACCGAGAGCTCAAGCTCCAGACATTGTGTGTTTTCAGCACCTCACTGTGAGTTCTGGAATTACAAATTGCTTGTGCTGAGCAGAGGAGCAGTGGTCTGCATGGGGAACAGGATATTTGGACTCTGGGTCAGACCTTTGAGAATTTCCTGTATGAACAAAGCAAGCAAATGAAGACAGAAAAATCTGTATTATGTTAACAAATCAAGGGATTCTGTGTTTTACTATAGTTTAGAAAAAAAATTGTGTCAATGATTTTTTGTAAAAGGTTGTGGTGGACTAAGCCTTTCTCTCCTGGTCCAAACTCAGATGCGTGGACATGACCCTGAAAGAACAGAGTTGTTTTTAACTTGGGATTTTTTAATTAGAACAGCATTCGTGTCCTTGTACCCACACCCACAGGCTTATACAAAAATATGCATTTAATGAGGTCACAGAGTTAATATTGAAATGTCTGAAATACATGGTGTGGGCCCAGAAAAACTGTCAGCAAAGTCTCAAAATAGCTTTACTAAGGTCTGTCAAGTTTTGGGAAATAATCCAGGAAAATGATACGAGAGTATACACAGAAGAGTCAGCTGGTTTTAGCTAATGGCAGCACAGTGAACAAGGTTTTGGGTGAAATATTTGATTATTGGAGGGGAGTTTCTATGTTCCATGCTGACATTCTTTGCTCTTGGTGGGGGAGTGGCTATTTCCAAGTCCACCCACAAGTGTGACGACACTGCACGGGGGTCCGGCGGGGCAGAGGGGGTGTGAGCGCTGAGGGGAGCTGACGGTTGCCATTTCAGGCCCCACTCTTTGCTGCCCCTGTCTGTGCGGTTCAGTGTTCCTGCAGAATAATGCTGTCTCCTAAATCCACACCCAGTTATCTCCTCAACCCCATTCTTGTGAGTTGAGGGTCATACATCTTTGCCAAAATCACCCAAAGTCCCAAAAAATAAAACCAAGGTGTCACAAAAATAACAACCCAAACATGATGCTTCCAAATATGAAAAAGAAAGAAGAAATGAAGCAAGCCCTTTTGTTTTCAGTACTCTATTAAAAATGAATCCAAATACAAAGCCAAACAGAACACAGATGGCTTTTTCTAACTTTTTTTCAATGTGATCTCTGACGTCTAGAAATAAAAACAGCAATATTACTTCCACATTCTAACAAATATTATGCTGTTTTATCATTGCATAAATATGGTCAGTGGATCAGTCTCTACTTCCCCCAAATTCTGAAGGAAGGCTGGGGCTGGGAGAAATGGTGAGACACAGGTCAAAGGTATGAAGTTGCAGTTACGAGTAAGTATAGAAATCCAATCTGCAACATGAGGACCATAGTTAATGATACTGTGTCGTACACTGGAAATTTGCTAAGAGAGTAGATTTTAGGTATTCTTACCACAAAAACATAAAAATGGAAAGATGGGATGGTATATATGTTAATTTACTTGACTGTAATAATCACTTCATTCTGTATATGTGTATCAAAACATCATGTTGTATACCTTAAATATATACGTATATAAAAGAGTAAGCTCTCAAAATTTCGTACCCTAGCTATTTGAAAAGGATATGTGGAACCCTGGGATTTATATGATGTGACTTCAGGGGCGTCCTTCATATGAAGAAGAAGAATAATAGGGTTCTGTATTAGTTTGGTAGGGATGCTGTAAGTAAATACCACACACTGGATGGCTTACACAACAGAAATTTATTTTCTCACAGTTCTGGAGAGTGGAAGTCCAAGATTAGGGTGTCGACAGGGTTGGTTTAATTCTCAGTGCTTTCTCCTTGGCTTACATACAGACGGCCGTCTTCTCCCTTTGTCTTTGCGTGGTCTTCCCTCTCTGTGTGGGTCCTAGTCTTTTCTTCTTATAAGGACACCAAACTGAATTAGAATGCATCCTAATGGCCTCATTTAACCTTAATCACCTCTATAAAGACCCTCTCTCCAAATACAATCACATTCTAAGTCACTGGGGGTTAGGACTTCACCATATGAATTTTTTGGGGGTGGGGACAATTCAACCCGTAACAGGTGCATTCCCAGGGAATGTTTGTCTTCTGTGTTTAGTGTCCATGGAGCAGGTTCCTAAGGATGTTTCTATGTGTACATTTGATGTTAATTTTTCTCCTTGCCCATATGCAATGACACATCCTCCAGTTCTCTCTCACAGAGGAGGGACCTGCTCTCCACTGTGCCAACTGGATAACCTCTTTGACATAAGGAAGAAAGACCTGGCTCAGCCTATCCCTGAGACCAGGAAGCTCCACAGCCCAGGACCAACTGGCCAGGAGTAGGGGACTTGCTTCTCCCAGGGGCTACTCTTTCCTCATGGGCACTGCCCCTGCTCTGTAGTAATCAATTGTTGTTACTATCATTATTGTTCATATATGTGTATCGCCCATCTGAAGAGTAAGCACTTCGATCTCTGAGGCCCCAAATGCACAGAGTGAAGACTCAATACATCCTTTATGAACACACACACCTCCTACAGGTGTTTATTCACAATGCCGCTGACCTCTGAGGACCTCAAATCACAAGTGCTGAGTCCTCTGCCAGTCCTAGGAGGGGTCCCGGATCAGGGCCACCCACAAGTGAGCTTCCGGACTCCGACAGACAAGGTTCCCCCCACCAGCCTCTTTCTGAAAGAATCTGAGGAGATTTTCAAAACTGGTATCTCTGGAATGTACTTCCTGGTCCACGTGGCTCTTCTTTGATTTGAGGACATGGGAATTTTGTCACGTTGTAACTTCTAATTTTCAACAAGAACCCAATGCTAGAGGCAGGCTATATGTGGTTTTGCCTGCATACACGTGCGTATCACCACCCACAATGACACAGAGAGACCAGCAGGGCACTCAGCAGAACTCACGCCTGAGTGAAGTCCATTAAAACGGAAGTTGCTGGAGTTGTTCAGACTCTCCCCAGCACAATGAGATGCCTGCCCCAGAGGTTGGCAGGTGCAGCACATCCAGCTCCCCCGGAACCCACCTGGGACCATCATTCCCTGCCATGTGCCTGCTGCCTTCAGCTCTTTATGACTTCTTCTCCTCTTCCTTAGCTTGTAGTTGAGAAAAATGATCTATCGAATCACACTTAAACACTCCCCCAATCCCACCCAACACTAAATATTTCACTCCAAAGGAAAGCATTTCCATCCTGTCTGCACCCTGTTTTCAGGATGCGCTAAAAACAGACACGGTTCTCATAACTCAGGTCTTTGGGGGAAGGTCACATCCCCAGCAAGCTCATCGGCCAGCGTGAGAGCAAGTGCGTGTGGACGCTTTTGAGTTAGGAGCAATGTTTCCAGTTCTAATGCTTGTGGGCTCGAAAAGTCATTTTCTCTGAAGGGTGCAAATTTCTAAAAACCACCACATAAAGTCTGTTCCACACAAAATGTCTGAACAAAACAAATCAATCATCAGAGGGAGCTCCCATAAAGAAATAATGCACCCCCAGACCTGGATCAAACACAAACACGAGCAAACTCAGAGCCATGCCAGACGGAGCCCGTGAGAGCCCAGAGTCCCTGAGTCGCCCCAAGGGGGCTGTATTTCCAGATCAGTCCCTTTCCTTAGGTGAGGCTGCCTCACAGGAACCGACTTGTGCTGGCATCCCCCGAGTGCATCTCCAAAGCGAAACTCGAGTGGAAAGAGCCTGAGAGTGTCTGCAGGGGTGGCGGGTGAGGGTGACAGGAGGGGACAGCATGGAGGATGCTGCAGATTGAGAATGAGTAACCTCCTCCCAGGACTCCATCCCTCTGAAGGTGTTGACCTGTGGTAAGCCCCTAGAAGGGTGTGGTTAGGTCCTACGCAAGCCCACAACAGTATCAGAAAATAAGAAATCAGCTCATTGACGCAAGGAGCAAATGTTTCATTTGACAAAGCCTCTGGATTTTGGAAATATCATTAGTCGTCTTTGCACCATTGCTTAAATACTGTTCTCTGAAGGCCAGTGCTTGAAGTAGTTGAAGGTACCAAGCGGTAACATGTCATTGTTCATTCATCTGCTGTTCTTCCCTTCTGCCATGGAGTACCTACTCACAGGCTTGTCCTTGGGATATAAAGATACCATCCTGTTTGTGTGTGTCAGGGGTATAGCAAGTCATAGCATTACCTATGGGCTACACTCAGAGGGGAAGGGAGGGGTGTGCATGTTGTCTTACGGAAATGAAGGGAAAAGAGGGCGTGGAGGGTTGCACACAGTCGGGAAGATTTCATAGAGAGCCGGTATTAGGAGTGAGCCACACAGCTGAGGTCCGGCTGAGACATGATGTGTAGCAGAGAGGACAGCAGGGGCAGAGGCTGAGGCCCAGAGCTTCAGTCTGCTTGTGGCCCAGGATTGGTGGAGGGAGGGAGGGACAGGGCCCAGGCTTGGACTGCCGGGCCGAAGGAGTGGATGTAAGTCTCTGCTGAACAGTAATCCTTACAAGGTTTGCAGCATGAGACAGAAGCGCCATGTGGGAACAAGGTCCAGAGAGCAGAAGAGCTGGTCATTGGGAGGGAGTGAGGGCTCGAGGGCAAGGCCAGTCCAGCCACCAGGAAGATGGTGGGGGAGGCACAGGAACAAAAGGGGACCCCAGCTGGCGGGGAGAGACGAAAAACTTCGTTTCTGATACATGCGTCAGGGAAAGGCATTCCAGACTCAAGCCCAACAAGTTGAGCCCTTAAGAAATTTGTTGGGGGCCAGTCCTCAAACTCAAGAGGTTTGGGGTGCAAACAGAGACAGAGTGGGCCCTTGTGCCCAATGCACACCAGTCACTGACCTAAAATGCCACATGAGCAAAGCTCGTGTGAAGTCCTCACTGGGGACCATCCTGCTGGGCTTTCCAGCCCATGGGGACCTAAGCAGCCCGTGCACTGCAGAACCGCACAGGGCCTGGGAGCTCGGACCTCTGGGGTTAGCAGCTCCCAGAGGGACAGAGACAGCCCCCGCTGCCAGTCATGCTCCGGGGAAGGAGCCGCCCTGCACCCTCTGTGCGGAATCCATACCAGACAGCTTGCCAGTTGCCATCGGTGTTTCTATGGACACTGCATCCCAGGAGTGCCGGTGGGGATACTTGTAAACCAGGGAAACCTGCAGGTTTAACAGCCTTAATTTTCTTCTTCCCAGGCAGCCACAGACCATCATGAGCCCTGGGTAAGACAGAATGCCACGAAAACAAATAACCACTAGCAGAGCCACAGAAACACATGTTGAGCATTTAGCAGCCAAATTATTATTATTATTGTTGTTATATTTCTTATTATTAATAAGAAATCCTGAGCAGAATCTGCTCTTTATTCTGAAATAAACGTGAAGCAATAGGACACAGCACTGGGCCTGCCTTGGGGGTCTGGATTCTGATCTCAGTCCTCTCCTGCACTTGCTGTAGGTCCCTAAAGGTCACTTCACCTCTCTGGGCTCAGTTTCCCCATAAGTAAAGGAACGAGCTGAAAGAGACGACCATTAACTTGACCACTGGGAAAGCCACGAGCCACCACACCCCTCCATGGCAACGTGGGCTGACCCGTTACCTGCTCTCACTCTGCTGTGAGGTCCTAATGTCTGCGCCTGGGCTAGTGGGGTCACTGCTGTGTCCCTGCCCGAGGCGTCAGGCATGTCGCAGATGTGTTCAGTTCATTTTAACAAGATCCCCAGGGGACCCCTGTGCACAGCAAAGCTTTGAATTAACTTAAATTGCACCAGGAGGCACAGGCCTCCTGGCCTCTTCTTATGCCCCTTCCATCAGACTAATGTACTAACAGAAAGAAAATGCACTGAGGGAGCACCAGGTCCAAGCTTGACTTGAACTTCAGAAGGATCCAGGCCTGCCTGCATCACGCTCATTTCAGAGTAATTCTCTGCCACCGGCTTTGGTTGTCTCTGTTTCTTTTCTTCTTCTGAATATCAGCTAATAAGACATAACAGGAGATAAGTCAGCCTCCTAGTCTGGGGCATTAAGAGACTGCAGTGATGTGTTCTAGCAGCCCACTAGAGTTTATTTCCTTCTATTTCACGACAACTGGGGCATTAAATAGTCTTAAATCATTGGGCTGCCCGTTGCCTGCTCTGTGGCCACTCCTGTGGCTTTGAAAATCCAATATGAGAAATCATTCTTTATGGCAACCTCCATAGCTGCAAGCAAAGCAATTTAGAGAACAGTTTTATGAGAACAGTTTCTACGTACTCTGCTTCTGTTACAAATTACCCCCTCGCTTTGACAACGCTTACAAAATGTGCAGTTTAAGTAATACAAATGGGTTATCAAATTTCCATGATGTAAACAGTCAAAAAAGTTGTTTGCTATCAACAAATCCATAATAAGGCAGCGACAAAGCTGACTATGTTGGCATCCAGTCATTCCAGCTAATTTGGTGCTCAGCTACTCCAGGAGAGTTTTAAATCCACTTCTTTCATTTTCAGGGGTAATTTGCTAAATGCTGGATGGGCCGCTTCATCTCTTCCTTAGACAGAGACCCTTCTGAGAGGAGGGGCTGCCATGAGAGAAGACTAGGTAGCAAGAAACAAAAGGGCCAAAGAGAGGCCCTGCAGCAGAATGGCCCCGAAACAGCAGCATTTACACCTGGGATATGTGCAGACACCCAGACAGAGGTTGGAGCAGGCCTTCAAGGAAAAATGAGCCTGTGAGACCCTGGAGGCTAGGTACCCAGGCCCAGAGCAGGGCCCTATGGGGTAAAACCAGGCCCACCCAGGGAAGGAGCAGGGTCACAGTCAGGCTACATGCTCTTGGGCCTGGACAGGTGCAGCAGCCTACAGATAGCACAGCAGGTTTGTTCCTCCATCAGGCAGGCTCTGTTAAGATGACGGTGCATTAACACGAGAATTTCCCTGGAGGATTCAGTGTCCAGTTTCAGAGACTGGGTTAAGATCTAAAACACTTAAGCGAGAAAGGATGGGCAAGGAAGAGGGGATGGCCCTGTAGAGGACGTGCAGAACCTGAAAAGGTAAAATGCCAAACTATGACAGCGTAGCACTTTGCTTTACAATGCCAGCCCATGTCGGGGACAAAGGTGCCCACATGTGTACAAAAGCAGGAAGGATTTTCACCTATCGTCTTTCATCAAATGGCAAGCTATCCACACAGAAGACTTAAATATCCAAAGTGTTGAAAGGCCAAGAAAATAAGAGGTCCCATAAATCTGACTAGCAGAGTTCCAGAGGGCCCTGGAAAACTCTTTCTACCTGTTCTCAAAGTAACATATTGAAAAGTAATACAGTGAAGCTATCAAATTAACATTACTAAAATGAAAACATTTTCTTACAGATGGATCTCACTTTTAATCCTAAAACAATTCCCAAACTATTGACAGTGTATTGCATCTTTTCAATTATGGCTAATTTAACAGTTATACTTTTCACAGAACACATGTAAATATTTTCCTTAATTCTTATCCAGAGAGAGATTATGGTAAAATTCCTTTTAAGAAATTAAGACTTTCACATTCTCAAGCTTCCATTTTAATGTCCCCCACTGCTTTACTTTTGGTTTAGTTTCATAATAGCTGAAAGTCTATCACACAGAGAAAAATGTAAAAGCCCCCAAACAGTTATCCAGACTTGCCATAATACAGTTAGTATTGACAAAACATATTTCCCTGATCCGTTCCTAAGACCATGCCAAAGGCAGAGAAAGTTGGTCTAACGCTGAACTGAGGACAGACTTCTATGTGAAAGAAAGAAGTTCTCACCCTCATCCATCTCCTGGGTGCCCCAAGAGCCCCATGACACCAAAAGGTGTGCTTCTATGTGAAATCATGAACCAGGTTCTAAGATGCACACCCACACTCTCTGCTCCTGAACGTGTTAGCCGGGCCCCGCAACAGCACAGGACACCACTCAGACGAAATCAGCGAATGTGGAAACGTATCTCTAAGCAGCACAGTGTTTCTGACAACGCACCTTTGAGGTTTTCAAGTTCATACACCACCTCAAAATCAAATACATGTGTAAAACATACTTGAGTAAACCACATAAAATATTCAACCTCCATTCACCATATTGACATACACACATGACTCAGTTTTGGGCTCCAGCCATCTGGTCAACCTAGTGAAGGGCAGGGAGGGTCCTGGTTGAAGACATGAACAGAAATCGGAAAAAAAAAAAAAAAAAGAAACTACTGAAATCAGAGAAAACAAATCAATAAGCTTCTACTTCAGTACAGAGAAGCCACAGCAAATTGATAATTACATTACATGTATATTTCCTCTGGATTCTTTTCTGATGGCAAACAGACTGGCAGGTGATCATAAAGTTTTGTTCTGAGGATCAGTTTTGGAGGCTTGATCGTGGTGACTGCTACTCCCTGTGGGCCCCCAGTAGCTCCCTTCTTGTCTCCCTGAGGGCACATCTCACGTTTTGTGCTGTGACCAAATGCCATCTTGTCTCCTATATTCTGTGCCTTAGGGTGGAACCAGGTCACGCACACCCTGTTGCTCCCCTTAAGGCCTGGCTGCATGTGTTGGGCACTCGGGTACAGCAGAAACCTTAGATGACTTCCAGGGAAACAAGTCCTTGCGTCACCTGGTGCCTTGCAGAGCCTCAGTAAGATACACTGACCAGTGTCCGTGGCACACTGACCACTCACAGCCACGGCTCCCCTTAGAACACCCGACTCTTCTAACCCACTCGGCAGAGGGCACAACCCAAGGTCAGTGGGTTTCACCCGAAGCTTATTTCTGCCAATTCTGCTTGCTATTGCAGTTGTGTAATCTAATTAAATATGATATGAACCAATAAATTATAAGTGCAAAAAAGGAAGAATAATTTTTGGGCAACTACATGGGATGCTTTAGAAAGGCTACAAAGGTAAAGAGGTAAAAATTATGCAAAATTAGGCATGGGTAGGACAACTGGAAAACCTGAAAAATGTCAATGTCTACGAACTCCACTTTAAAGAAATTTTGATGGAATTGTTGACTATGCATTACAAAAGTCAACCAGCAGAATCACATTCAAAAACAAGCATTGGGCCTACATAAAAAGGTGAGAAAAAGTAACTAAAAGAAAAAAAAGGCAAAGGTTCACTTACATGTTTTAAATAAAACTGAAATGGTTAAGTTGTGTGATAATCATAAAAATAGCACCCACTTTTTCAGTTTATCAGTTAATTTCTGATCTTAACCACACTGTGGAAGATCCCTTCTACTCTGGAAGGTTTTGCAATTTAATTGAAAGTCATATGTGGATATGAGAAGCTTCAGGAAAAGAGCTGACATTTTTCTCTTCGGTAAGGTTAGTGAAAATGCAAATATACACTAGAATTTTTCTCACCATAAAAAAGGAATTTATTTTCTGAAAGGCCCCTTGTATCATGCCAAGTTCCAGAGGGCTGTAGACTAAATGGCTGGGGTAAAGCCTCCTAGAACCACACCGTGGTTGGATTCCTTGGTTAGCGCTGGAGAGGTTCCCTCTGCCTCCTTGGTGGTCTATGCGCCCCTCCAAGTGCCCACAGGCCGAGATGCAGCTCTGACTCTGCCTCCTCAAGGGTCTCTGCTCCTGCCCTGGGTGCCCTGAGGGCCGGGAGGCAGCTCTGCCTCTGCCTCCTGAGCAGCAGCGGTCTCCACAAGCAGTGTGACGGGACATGCCATTGCCTCACCTTGGAGCCCTTTCTCCTCCCAAATCCTCCCAACCTAGCAAAGTGTTAAAAATCTCTTAGGAACAATCCCCATGGTAGTTTCTTTGCTGAACTTCCCCAGAGGCCCAGAGTGAACTCTTCCAGGTGACAAGCCTATGCAGTGTTTTGTACATAATCCCATTCTTGTACTTTTAAACAACTGTGATTATGTGATTCTCTCTCACCCTCCACTAAACTTGTTTTTTTTAATAAAGTGCCTAACCTGGAAGATGTCAGTAATTGAAGCCTATTAAGACTCAATCGAATGCTCACAAAGACCCTCTTTTTTTTTTATTTCTGCATATTATGGGGGTACAAATGTTTTGGTTACATTGCCCTTACTTCCACCCCCCCAGTCAGGGCTTAAGTGTGTCCATCCCCCAGATGGTGTGCATTGTACTCATTATGTTTGTATATACCCATCCCCTCCTCCCCCCTCCCATCTGCCCAATGCCCAATAAATGTTATTCCTATATGTCCACTTAGGTGTTGATCAGTGAAACCAATTTGCTCGTGAGTACATGTGGTGCTTATTTTTCCATTCTTGGAATACTTCACTTAGTAGGATAGGTTCCAGCTCTATCCAGGACAATACAAGAGATGCTATATCACCACTGTTTCTTATAGCTGAACTCCATGGTATACACATACCACATTTTATTAATCCACTCATGTATTGATGGGCACTTGGGTTGTTTCCACATCTTTGTAATTGTGAATTGTGCCACTATAAACATTTGACTGCAGATGTCTTTTTTACACAATGTCTTTTGTTCTTTTGGGTAGATGCCCAATAATGGGATTGCTGGATCAAATGGTAGATCTACTTGTATCTCTTTAAGGTATCTCCGTATTGCTTTCCACAGAGGTTGCACTAGTTTGCAGTCTCACCAGCGGTGTATGAGTGTTCCTATTTCTCCACATCCAATCCAACATTTGTTGTTTTGTGAATTTTTGATAAAGGCCATTCTCACTGGAGATAAGTGGTATCTCATTGTGGTTTTGATTTGCATTTCCCTGATGATTAGAGATGTTGAGCATTTTTTCATATGTTTTCTGGCCATTATTTTATCTTGTTTTGAAAAGTTTCTG